>JAOBSW010000867.1:0-112471 GCA_026214975.1 Gentiana macrophylla | reverse complement strand
GGGCGACGGCATCCGGGCCGCCGGATGTCAGCCGGGCATGATGCGGGTCCCCGCTTTGATTTGTGTATTTTGTTTTTCAATATGGTTTCATAACAGTGATTGATATCTCTTTGTTTAGTTGATGTCGCTGTGGTTAACGAATGATTCAAATAGTTTCACTATCGATGCCACATGGCATTATTTGTAAATATGATTTGCCTTTAAATAATCTAGGTCATTCCAAATTTTGTTTGGAACAGGCTGCAGCCCTTTTAAAATTTTGATTTTGGAGTGGCCAAGGTTGGTGCCTTTTGGTTGTGAAACCAAAGTATCCTTTTGACTATGAATCAAAGTAAACAAACAAAAGAGACCTAATTTTAATTTTGATTTATTTTTGGATATTTCTAATTAATCAAATTTAAAATTGAAGTCGCTTTTAAAATTTTCAAGTAATTTTATTTCAATTAAAATCATTAATTAATTAAATGTTAATTTGATAATTGATTGGACAAAATTATTTAATAGATTAAACGTTAATCGATTAATTAAGACGACGTTGTTAGTTTTTAATTTTATCTTTTTCATAAGATTTTTAGTGTATGAATTAGATATTGTGTAGATATATATATGATTATATGGACACCCGATTGATTTTGACTCACCAATAGGATAGATATAAATGATTTATTTTTCTCGTTGGTCAAAAAATTGTCTTAGGCCGTTATGAAGAACGCGACCTAGTTTATTTTCAAGATTATCCCATTCCCCGTTAGCCCCTCAAAGTACAAGTGGTGTATTTATTTTATTGGATAAAATTTATATAACAAGAATGGATCGGAAGGTGGAGGCCAAGAGAAATATAGATCCCATTGGAGAATGGCGCATTAAAGATCCTATTGGCGGATTGGGGTTACCCTTAGATTTTGACTCAACGTTTCATCACTTTGTATTCAAACCGCACTCCATGAAAAGTCCATGATCATACCGGTTACTTTACATATTTATTTATTTTGTGCTTTTATTTATTTCATATAATACGTATGGATGCATGACTAGGCATGATCTAGATAAATGTGTAGATGTACATCTATAGAGATAGATATATTTGATGAGATCATGATTAAAATTAATTAAGTGAATTAATTTACATAAATACTTCCACAACAAAAATCCAATTAAATATTGTCTCCCAATATTATAACGACGGTGAAGAGCCCTTATTCGGATCCAACTGATCAATTATCGCCAAGAGTTGATCTACCTCGGTATATCATCGTTATTGAGACATGATCGAATAAGATCTTGATGACGTGGTCAATCGAAGTTATAATATACTCGACCACCATAAACCAATACTAGCAAGAGGACTAGGCCCATCGTGAGTATAGCTTAGTGAATCAAGGTCGATCCCACAGTGGAACCAATTGTGGATCATCTTATATACAAACAATTAATTAAACATGTCAAGGACATAAAGGCGGTCTACACCAACAACATAAGACAAGAAAAGTAAAGACACGACTCGACACAACGTAATTAACCTCCCCAATTATAGTCTTTATCGCTTGGACCTAGATAATTTATATAATAAATCGAACTTATTAATCGTCAATCCGCTTTGTATCTATGTTAGATTGGCTACGGGAGTCATCCTCTTTAACTTGACTTAGCACCGCAAGTCACTAAATCATCGTGATATTGTTACGTGATTTCGCTTTTTAGTGCCTCCATCTCATATAACTCACACGCTATTTAATTTCTGGGATGCCGATATTAACCGTACACCTCGTCCGGCAACATTCCTTTGGTTGGCGATTTCCGAGACGATTACTCAAGCTCTCGCCCAACTAGCAATTACCAAGTTATAGTCTCATGCTAATCTACGACGATGTGATGCAAGGTGTGCATGCAATTCCCAAATATAAACTCTACCTAGATAACGCCAACGTCCAAGATCAATTCATGTTTCTACCTAAGAGTTTTATATTGGTATTTCCTTCTTACACGCTTTAATTAAACTAAAGCGAGTAACGAGCCATAGCCATACCTACCGAGATAATAAATTCCTATTAAGCTAACCTAACCATAAAGACGTGGCTATTTAACGGATGAAAACAGGGCTCGGTCGATCGAGCATAGACACTCGCCCGAATCGAATGATTCCATTCGTCACTCCGAACGATTTCATCCCCGTTTCAATCCCGGAATATATATTTCTCAATTTCATCATACGTGTAATGTGAGTTAATGAATTTTGAAAGAAATCATATAAACTAACTTAGATACACATTAATTAAACAATGCAGATTCATGAATAAATTCTAAGTGTATGACGAGGTTACGGGATCCTCATAGACAAGGTGTCGCCACATCCCTAACGCCATAGCCTAGATCTACATCATCTAGCCATGAATTAATTAACTCAAACAATAAAGCATAATTGGGGGAATTAATTACTTGAAAGAAAGAAATGTAAAATAAAGGCTTACATAATTTGCAGCCCTTAAACTCGAAACCTTCAAAGTATTCTACATTGTATCAAAGTAAAATTGAAGAAAGAATGAAAGGATTGTATGTATGTCTCGTGTATTTGGTGTGTATTACAATTCGTAAGTCGCTGCTTATATGTAGGTTTTTGCCGACTTAGGGTGGTTCTAGAAGATAAGCACGATATAAGCCGGAAACCGCCTGAAAGCCGACACTCGGTCAACCGAGAACCGACACTGGTCGATCAAGCTATAGGCCCGGCCGAATCGAACCTAACATTTGCACACGTTAATCGCTTTTCTCGCCTATCTTGCTCCCACCGCACGCTGTTGATCTCGATTAATCTCTCATTTATCTCTTTGATTAATGCTCCGATTTTCTTCCTTCTTTATCTTGATATAATTGATTGAATGACATTAATCCTCTCGATTTGTTGTGATCTCGCAAAATCAATAATTATCACACAATAAATCGGCTTTAAATAATAAAAACAAATAAATACCAATTTACATAATATAAATCACATAACATTAAATATTAAATATAAACATGTGATTTAATATGAAATATATATTATTAATCTCGATTTAAGGATAATGTTGATGACATTTATGGGTATAATTTGACCGTCATCAACTACTCCCCACTTAGACTTTGATCGTTCCGAACAAAGCATCAATAAGTCATTCCTCAAGACAACATTTTCTATGGTCAGTCATACTTACGCAAGAAGCTCAAGTCAACTCATACTAGTCATGCTCATAAGATATCCATTATTCACTACCGACTATGAATCAAGTGATGTGTGCAAGTGCATTTAGTTTTATATATTCGTAGCAAGATTGTAGTTTATGCCAACTTCAGAATCTCAACCTACCAACCTCAAAGATTCATACTTCTCAAGCCTTTAAATTTTTGAAGCACTGTAGCAATAAGCAAGAGCGTATCTATAGGGTTTTGGACTTGAGACCGAGTACTACTCAAAGCCTCTTAAAGAGTTGAATATTTTTCATATCTTCATATTTTTCAAATACTATTAATCTCAAGGAAGAAAACTTTTGTAGTATCCCCTATCTTAGATCATGTATAGCATCGAATATTACCACAAGCGGGCTACTTTGGTAATGTTACTACAAGCCCAAGGTTTTAACGCATTGTCAAACACAGTGCACGCTCTGCGCTTATTACTCCGCTTTAATGGCTAAAATATAAGAATGCATCAACAGATAGATATTGACACTAAGTTTATATAACCAATCATCTATGCAATGTACACATAATTTCTTCCAGCTATTATGATTTATGCGCGGTATACTCGATTCACATTGAGTAATTGAATAATAAATAACTACTCACAAAACGGGCATGAATATCCTTAAATTTACTTAACATAAGTATAAATGATCACGTACTCATGAAACTTGGTTTCTTTCCTATCAATTCTTAGCTAGAACTCACAATTCTAAGGGCACGAGATAAATAATATGGTATTTATTCAATTTTTCAATCGTGGTGTCGCTTCATTCAATTTTCAATTATAACATAACATGGCTAAGTCTCCTACTCCCCACTTAAACAGGGCATTGTCCTCAATGACAAAAATAAATGAGAATTTAAGAAGAAGACTTAGCTCTCGGAAACGGCTCTCAAGTAAAGGAATAATATCGAGTAAATGTCAAAGACGCTGTGGAGAAGCAAGTGAAAACTGTGATAAGGCATAAACTCCACTAAACCGTTAATAACACCATGTCTATGGAAGTTATAGAATAATGTGGCGTGAATTAGGTATGAATACCTAAAACCGCTTTAAGCCACTTTATTTTATACAACCAAAGACAAGAAAAATACTAAATAGAAAGAAAATAAACAAGCAACTAAAGATGGTGGTCTTCATCTACAACCTCCACCGCCTAAATATTCTTAAAACCGGTGAGAAGACAAAGATCAAAAAGCATTACCCGACGTGGGAAAACACGAGGGTGACTCGATCGAAAAGGTATTCAATCCAGAAAAGAGAAACTTAGTAAGGTATAACAGATTGAATGCGACCTATTGGCTAAAAATAAAATCAAATACTTAGCGCGAAACTTCTCGCTTGCATTGGATATCAACAACTTAGGAGATGTAGCTACTCTCTAAATTACTAATAACCCAATGTATCACGTAAAGTCATAACCGCTATCAACAAGGTCGGATCGCTGTGATAGTGCGTAACAAAACAGATCATCTAGAAATGCCGAATAGACGGAAAAATGTGAAATTTAAAACTTCCGTAGAAAGATAAGTTGTACTTCGATCGAACCAAAACCTTTAAAATCTAGCCAGGTCGAGCTACACTTCCCCCAACTAGATCATGAAAATCAAAATGATAAAAGATAATCATTAAAGCTTAGCAATATTTCGACTTCCGCAACACATAGGTATTATGTTAACAAAATGGAGGTTGAGAGTATGACGGTTTAGAAAAAGATACACATAAGGATGGGAAGAAAAGATAAAGGGTGGGTAAGAAATTGTGTTTAGGCATTGAGAGGGGTGGGAGAGTTAAACGGATGGAAAGAAAGAGAGGCGATGAAAAATGGTTAGAAATGTGAACTTTCGGGTAGATTGGTGAGAGGATCGAAAAGTTTGAAGGTGAAAAAGTGTAAAGGGGAAAGATAAGGATAGTTGCGAAACGAATTGCGCACTCACTTTGAATCTTCATTTGGATCACCTAAAAGTTTTAGAAATTGACAAAGATTGTTCTGTTCACACCAATCATTCTCTCTTACATGTTCAATAATTCTCAAGCTCTCTTAATGCTTCCATCTTAAGGTTGATTGCTAAATTTCCTTTTCTTTAGCAATTTTTCGACTCTCCTACGGAACTCTATTTCACGTGGCCTATATTGAGTAAAAAAGTTTTGCACATCCTTAGCCCAATGGCCTTCGAAACACGGCAAAATAAAAACCTCAACATATTTCACGTTACTTTATTGGACTCAAAGAAAGAAAACCTAAAATCCTAAAAAGAAATACTAAGGGTTTTAAAGAAGTAGTTCTGAGTTTAAAGTCCTCACTGACTTTCCAAAAGTATCCTTGTCGCTATCATTCTTGGATCGCTGCACTTTGACCCTCTCCGAGCACTATAAGAGGTGGGCTTGTTGCTTTTATGGATTAATACCCTTCCTTGGTTGTGAGACCTAGGAAACGACATTTAGCCATACCATTTATCCAAAGTTTACCTCGGCTCGCTTTAAGAATTAGTGAATTCTAAGAAACTCGCTAAGATTATGGTTTTGGCCTTGACAATAAGAAACAATGAATCAGCACTCCGAATAAGGTCGGTTATGTAGGCAAGCTTCACGCCGCCTTATTCGTTGGAACATATGTGATGAGCCAGCCAATCCACAAGATTAAGCCCCGCTTAGCCCGGCGGCTTATCGGCTATGCTAAGTCTTGTCGAATCGCTGTAACGCATATCACACGTGAGGGGAGTCGACAGCCGGCTCGTTAAACTCGCCAACCATGGTTAAACCATTTCCAACCTATGTACAAAGATTCTTCGATTTCTAAATTGTCACCCAAAGCGTAATCTCGCTTCATGCTTAAGGTGGGTTCACCGAGAAGCCATCACCATAAACATCAACGAAAGAAAAGATGGTGTTCTCTCAAAACTCAACGCCTTCGTTAGATTGTGAATGCTTAAACTACACAATTTGTTGCTCCTCTGCCAAGCAGGCTACCATGCATAGGACCACGAGATTTTAAATGTAACTACGAGGAACTCTTTATTCACTGCTTCCTTCAACTACTACATGTTTCCACACACCCTCTAGATGAGATGATATGGGGCAAAACCTTCGACACTAATAAAATTAATCTTACAAACCAACTCCGGGCTAAGATTCATACTAAGGTTCATGTATAGGCTAATTTATGCTCAAAAAAACAAAGGTAGTAAAACATAAGCAAAAAAGGGTAGTACCTTGCCTTCAACATTGTACCACGAAAGAATTTAAGCCTTTAAAATTTTTTCCGAGCCATCTTGGTGCTTTAAAGGTATTGCTTCCATCGCTTTTCCCATCATAGAGTAGAGTAATTCGCATGTTGTCGGGTTATTTTCTCGGCGCTTCTTGAAAATTATCGACTTGGATTATTGTTTCCTGGTTTCGCAAACAGAAGAAAACAAAATGCATCAGACGATTTTAACATGGTTTCCTATGTCGCTATCGACTTACGGATTAAACATACTGATAAAAACATACGCGAAATTCCACTCAAAAACACAAATCGTAAACCGTAAAAGCAGAATAACAAAACAAAAATATTATAAGTGCTCGGTCGACCGAATGAGGTCTCTCGTCGACCGAATAATAAATTTTTTTTTTTTAATTATTTATTTATTTATTTTTATTTTTAAATTTTTTTTTTTTTTTTTGTCGGAATTTTCGTACAGAGCAGGCATAAACCGCAGGACTCAAAACGTAAAAACAGACTTCTAAAATGTAAAACTCGACATGAATAAAAAGTATTTATATATAAAATTGACCGTTGGTTCCTCGGCAACGGCGCCAAAAACTTGATGACGTGGTCAATCGTGTTATAATATACTCGACCACCATAAACCAATACTAGCAAAGAGGACTAGGCCCATCGTAGTATAGCTATATAAGAATCAAGGCTCGATCCTACAGTGGAACCAATTGTGGATCATCTTATATACAAACAATTAATTAAACATGTCAAGGACATAAAGGCGGTCTACGCACCAACATAAGACAAGAAAAGTAAAGACACGACTCGACACAACGTAATTAACCTCCCCAATTATAGTCTTTATCGCTTGGACCTAGATAATTTATATAATAAATCGAACTTATTAATCACAATCCGCTTGTATCTATGTTAGATTGGCTACGGGAGTCATCCTCTTTAACTTGACTTAGCACCGCAAGTCACTAAATCACTGTGATATTGTTACGTGACTTCGCTTTTTAGTGCCTTCCATCTCATATAACTCACACGCTACGAATTTAAGGATGCCGATATTAACCGCACACCTCGTCCGGGCAACATTCCTTTGGTTAGGCGATTTCCTGACGATTACCAAGCTCTCGCCCAACTAGCAATTACCAAGTTATAGTCTCATGCTAATCTACGACGACGACGATAAGGTGCATGCAATTCCCAAATATAAACCTACCTAGATAACGCCGAACGTCCAAGATCAATTCATAAGCCTACCTAAGAGTTTTATATTGGTATTTCCTTCTTACACGCTTTAATTAAACTAAGTTTAGTAACGAGCTACAGCCATACCTACCGAGATAATAAATTCTATTAAGTTAACCTAACCATAAAGACGTGGCTATTTAACGGATGAAAATGTGGCTCGGGCCGATCGAAAGATAGACACTCGGTCGATCGAATGATTCCATTCGTCACCCGAACGATTTCATCCCCGCATTCAATCCCGAATATATATTTCTCGCCGCTTCATCATACGTAATGAGTTAACAAAAATTGTGAAAGAAATCATATAAACTAACTTAGATACACATTAATTAAACAATGCAGATTCATGAATAAATTCTAAGTGTATGACGTGAGGTTATGGGATCCTCATAGACAAGGTGTCGCCATTATCCCTAACGCCATAGCCTAGATCTACATCATCTAGCTATGAATTAATTAACTCAAACAATAAAGCATAATTGGGGGAATTAATTACTTGAAAGAAAGAAATGTAAAATAAAGGCTTACATAATTTGCAGCCCTTAAACTCGAAACCTTCAAAGTATTCTACATTGTATCAAAGTAAAATTGAAGAAAGAATGAAAGGATTGTATGTATGTCTCGTGTGTATTTGGTGTGTATTACAATTCTCGTAGTCGCTTGTTTATATGTAGGTTTTTGCCGACTTAGGGTGGTTCTAGAAGATAAGCACGATATAAGCCGGAAACCGCCTGGAAGCCGACACTCGGTCAACCGAGACCTCGACACTCGGTCGATCAAGCTATAGGCTCGGCCGACCGAACCTAACATTTGCACACGTTAATCGCTTTTCGCGCTATCTTGCTCCCACTGCACGCTGTTGATCCGATTAATCTCTCATTTATCTCTTGATTAATGCTCCGATTTTCTTCCTTCTTTATCTTGATATAATTGATTGAATGACATTAATCCTCTCGATTTGTTGTGATCTGCAAAATCAATAATTATCACACAATAAATCGGCTTTAAATAATAAAAATAAATAAATACCAATTTACATAATATAAATCACATAACATTAAATATTAAATATAAACATGTGATTTAATATGAAATATATATTATTAATCTCGATTTAAGGATAATGTTGATGACATTTATGGGTATAATTTGACCGCCATCGATCTCACTTAATATTGGGTTATGATTTTACCGAGTCTTTCGGTGATTGGCCACCGCGTGTATCATTCTGACTTTAGAGACAATGGGTTGACTAACACATAGCAAGGTGTATCACAAAGAGTTGACAAGTCAACCAATCGAGAATTACATAGAGATGTAATTGGTAAAGAGTTACCTACCTTTCAAAATTATCTTGGTTGATCGACCACCGCCGGCATCGAGGTAACTAGATGAGATCTCAAATACTAAAGAATTTTGAAAATTATTGAAAGTCAATTGGGAGTAGTTGATTAGTGGAAGCAAAATCATAAACCAAAAGACCATTTTTGGTGTTGTATGTATAAACAACACTCTTTATCTTTATTTTTGGTTGTATCATTTTAGCAAGCTTTTATTTATGTTTTTATTCTCGATTGTTAAAACCAAATTATGCATGTTACCTTTTGAAAACGTTCTCAAGTATGGTTAAGTAATTTTTTAATCCTTTTAAAATAAGCAATGACACGAAAACCCCGTAATAATAGTTAGAGACAAGGGAGACTACATATTTGATGAAGTACTCCAAAACTTTAATTATTAATGAAAACGAAACTTATGATATGATTAAATTATTTGAAATAAGTTTCAACAATTTAATCATATATTGATACCGCCCAATATGATCATTCCATTATACGATGACAATTAATTCAAACATTGGATAAGAATGACCACACCAATTTTGGAAAGGTTGTTTTCAAAATTATAAGATTTAAGTATCGACTTAATTCTTTAATCATTGCTTGAAGGTTGTTTAAAATGGTTCATGTTTTGAATATGATTCAAAAAGTTATGATGTTAGGAAATCAATCGATTAGCATAGCGGAATTTAAAAATTGATTTCCCGATCCAAGATCGCCTTCGCTTAAAACAATAAACATACAAGAGAGGGGGACGATAATACTACCTTGGTTGATCTAAAAGATCAACTCTTTAACCGTCCGGTAGGAGTAGATGTGCGCGAGCCGTCCAAGCGTCCGGCATCTACCAGTAATCCACACAAGCACCTCGCTGGAATCCCGCCAAGGATTTCTACTAGAAAACTCGATTGTTAGGTCGACCTTTTCTCTCTCTATAATCTCTCTCTAAGAAGCTCTCTTATTTTTCACAAGAACAATTAGCTCTTGGAATTATGGTGTATATAAGAACTAGACAAGCCTCTCTTTATATAGGCATATATGGCACAACTGATTGGGATTATCTTCTAGTAGATTGATGAGAGAGAAAATATTTTCCTAATAAAATGAGGAAAATCCCTTTAATTGATTTATCTCTTTTATTTAATATCTTATATTAAATAAATCTAGGATATTGTCAATATCTTATATTGAATATATTTATCTTATTACCATCAATCTATTTTGCAAAAATCAATTAATATCCAATATTAATATTATGGTAATCTTATTAATTAAATTGCACAATCCAAGTGTATCTTGTACACAAGAAAGTGGCGCCCTATATACCAACTAATTGGCTTCCGGAACATTCTTTAATTAATATAATACTATGATTGATTAATTTGCAAAATACATGTATATCATATATATACATATTTCAAAATATATGTATCACTATACATATTTAATTAATCAACATAATTAATATCTTATACTATATTTATTCATAATAAATAAATACCACCATATTAATTTACCATTATAACCTTTATAGTATGAGATAATTATTTCCTTATTTGGTTATCAACTATAACCACATTTTAATCGACTCGATGTTCATATGTGTGACCCGATAGGCTCCGAATATGTTGGTCAGTAGACAAAAGGCGCAAATACTAAAATGCCCTTCACCTCTAACGATCATGGATAGCGCCTAGCAACACGCCCATGACCCCCAATCTTCGGAAGAGACAATACGCAATGACTACTACCTTTCATGTGCTCGATTAGCGTGTAAATAGAATCCTATCAGTGTAATAATATCCATACGGTCGTAGGTCGTGTGTCAAGCATTAATGACCGTATCTTATAATCTGGGTATCATGCTCTCTCGTAGTAAATCATTTACTTCCATTTTGCAAAGATTCACGATAGTAAGAAGTTCCTTATAAGACGGCCCTTTCGGATATTCACCCCTACTGATAGGGTACGCGACTCCTGCATTTCGACCAAACAAAGATACTCCGCATGCTTCAGTATCACACCCAATCACTACTGCATGATTGTCACATGGATAGGGGAAACCTCAATAGTGTCAAACCATGACAATCCACACTGTGATGCCTTGTAGACTCCGGTCCTAAGGATAATTACACAACCGTCACATATTGTGACACTTAACAAAGGTAAGTGGGTCACCTAACGATTAGTCCGCTTGCACTATCAATGCCCTGCTTTGATAGTACATATGCCTGTAGACATTAAATTATCACACTTATTAAAGTAATTATAGATCTCATCAACCATAATCGCCTATCATGGTTTCTCTACCACAGTTTAATACTAAGGATGTTATCATATAACAATTCATAATTGGTTCTTTAAAAGAAAAGATATATGACAACATAAAAGCCATTTATTATATATGTATAATCATAAAGAAATAGAAGAAATGATCCGACCCGGTCGGATCCGGTCCAACCCGATTGTGTTTAGGACACTATTTCAAGAATCTCCCACTTGGTTTAAAACCAATCACTCGTACACAGAAGACCAAGTTGAAACACAAATTTCTCATGCAATACTTGCAACCAGCCTTGGCCATGAACGGATCGCTATCCGTGGGGACTCAGACTATCTTCATATCATGCTCCAAATGACCAAGTCAAAAGGAACCGCCTCAACAAACTTGAATCTCTGAGGGGTCCTTGCTTCAAGCAATGAATCCACAACTATATCAGCTATATAGTAAATGTGGAAGAACCACATAAGGTTCAAGAGTGAACCTTCTAGATCCATGTACAGCTTCCGCTATGCCTCCAAGGCAATACTGTGTTTTGGCTCAGTTGTAGAACTCACAGTGATCTCTTGCTAAGAACATTTCTAGCTCACTATATCATTTAATCAAAGTGACTGCAAACCCAGACTGTAGCTCTCACTCACCTTCATAAGACTCAAGATACATGCTTGTATATCTATATTTTTCCGATTCCAAGTTTTGATAAACTAGGAAACCATCCTTCACTTGTTTAAGGATATTCTCAACATTTACCGATTTACTTTCATACTTGCTGCTCATGACTCTTCATGGACTATGACATCCGGCATTACTTTTATGATGGTTCCTATCGCAGTGAGCCAATGAAACCTTCCATAAGCATCATCTTTCACTCTCTATATTTAGACTAACGCCCTAACATAGACAGATCTTGAGAACACCGGCTAGCAGTATCTCCTATCACGATCTATGCTAAACTCTTTTAGCATCACATCTATATAGGTAAACTATAATCTAACAAATAGCTAAATCTATCACTATCGACTCTTATTGTCAAATATAAGAACCGCTAATCCAAGTGCTTTCAAAAGACCTTGAACTACCAAATATTAATTGACCGTGATATGGGGTGATAATTCCCGAGAGAGATATCCAATACCTACTCAAAAATCGTGAACACACTCCTACTACATTGGGCATATCCTTTCTTTTGACTAAATCAAACTCCTTTGATTATCAAACAAAGAAATCGCTCAGAGAAACTTGTTTGAGTCCATAAATGGATCTCACGGGCTCACATATCATGTTGTCGCCTATGAACATCTTGCCGCTTGCCCAACGCCTTCAACACTATCATATAGACATGATACGAGTTATAACTAGCATAGTCCGAATAGAATGTGGCTCACCGGGCAAAGATAAAGATAATTACAAGGTTTACACCCCGCACTTTCAAATTCGGGCCACTATAGCCTTATGCTAATCATATTACTATCCATGTCACCTTTCAGTGACATTCCTCCGTAAGATGCACTAGGTTCACAACCTGGTTGTCACTAATGGAATCTAATTCGATATTATGGCTCTGCCATTTCTCTCAATCTTGCCTCTCAAACATTCCTTCATAAGTCGCCGATATTCATTCTTCAAGATGAACACATCAAGAGCCTTTTTCGTGCCACAGCACTTATAGAACATTTGTGTACACGGAGCAAAGGTTCTACACCTCATTACTATATGTCGATGCTTGCGCTCCTATTGTTAGGAAATCACTAGTGTAACGCAAATGAATTTAAAATTTGACTTCCTTTTTCTAGATCGTTCTTCGTTAAATGCAATAAACACGTTAAGTAGTTTGACGGTTATACCTTGATGATCTATAAGATCGCCGCTTTGACCATCAACGGAGAGTAGTACAGTGCGCAAGCCGTCCATTTGTCCGGCCTCGATCGCTAATCCACACAAACTCCTCACCGAATCCTCCTTGATTGCTATTGGAAAACTCCGGTTGCTAGACCGGCCTTTTTCACCTCTCTCTAACTCACTATAGGATACTCTCTATTTTACACAAGAACTATGAGCTCTTGCAATTGTGATGTACAAAAGAGCTTGACATCAACCTCTTATTTATAGTGTAGGGGGCGCCCCAACCTAGAGTGGAGGAGAAGAAAACATATTCGAAATAAAATAATGAAAATCAATTAGATTGATTTATCTCTTTTATTATAATTAATTTTTCCAATAACTTATATTGAATATAATTATCTTATTACCATAAATCTATTTTCCCAAAATAAATTAATATCTTATATTAATAATATGGTAATCTTATTAATTAAAGTGCACAATCCAAGTGTATCTTATACACAAGGAAGTGGCGCCCCTATAGTCAAAAAAATTGACTTCCGAATATTCTTTAATTAATATAATTTGTATATAATTAATATCTTGTATTTTATTTATTCATAATAAATAAATACCACCATATTAATTTACCACTATAACCTTTATAGACTAGAGATAAACTTTCCTTATATGGTTATCAACTATAACCGCATTTTAATCCGACTCGATGTTCATATGTGTGTGACCCGATAGGCTTCCGATATGTTGGCATAGACACAAAAGTGCAATTTACTAAAATACCCTTCATGCCTAACAATCACGGGATAGCGCCCTAGCAACACACCGTGACTTCCCAATCATCGGAAGAGTCAAAACAATGACTACTACCTTTCATGTGAAGCAGCTATCGTGTAACTTACAATCTATCATCGTAATAATATCCATACGATCTTATCTCGAGTGTCAATACATTAACGATCATATCTTTTAATCTGATATCATGCTCTCTCGATAACACATTTACTCCCACTTTGCAAATATTCTCGAGAGCTAGACATTCCTTATAAGATGGCCATTTCGATATTCGATCCCAATCATAGGATATGCGATTCCCGGACGACCAATCATGTATACTCCGCATGATCGCCCCGTGGCTAGGGGAAATCTCAATAGTGTCAAAGCATGCCAATCCACACCGTGATGCCATTAAGACTCCGGTCAAAAGGATAATTACACTACCGCCACATAGTGTGACACTTAATGTAAGTGGGTCAGTCCAATGTACGCATTCTCTAATACACGTCCACGCATACCCAAGTGTCTCTACACTTCGATAGACGAGATCTATCCCTACCTTCTAAAAGATAGAAGACATCCAATACGTGCTAGTCTGATTATACTATCAATGTCCCATTTGACAATACATAAGACTAGAGACATTTAAGTGCCAAACATGTTATAGTGATCGTGAGATCTCATCAACCATAATCACTATAATGGTTTCTCTATCACGCTTTGATACTAAGGACGCACTATATAATGCATAACAAATAATATGAAGATAAACAATATATAATAACATAAGTTCTTTTATTAATCATAATAAAGTTATTACATGAACTAAATAGATCAGAACGACCCGACACGGTCGGATACGGTCCAACCCGATCAAGTTTAGACACATTCTCCAACAATCTCCCACTTATCCTAAAGCCAATCACCCATATGCCTAAGCCCGTGCAAGTGAACATGTTTCTCATGCTTTGCTTGAGACAATGTCTTGCTTAACGGATCACCTATGTTATCATCCGTGTGGGCTTTCTATCTTTACATCTTATCTATCTACTATCTCTAATCAAGTGATAGCACCGTAGCACATGTTTGGACTTCGATGAGACCTTGGTTCCTTTGATCGAGATATCACTCCATTATTATCACAGTATAGAGGCACTGGACCTTCAATGGAGGGAACCACACCAAGTTCAGTAATGAACTTCTTCATCCAAATCGCTTCCTTTGCCGCCTCCGAGGTCGCTATGTATTCACTTCCGTTGTAGTCCGCAGTAGTCTCCTCGCTTGGAACTCTTCCACCACCGCTTCCACCGTTAAGCGTGAAAACAAATCCAAATTGTGACTTAAAGTCATCCTTTTCAGTTTGGAAACTGGCATCTGTGTAACATCGTAATACTAAATCATAATTCCTGAAAACCAGGAACATATCCCTAGTACGTCTCATGTACCTGAGTATATTCTTGACAGCAAACCAGTGACCATCACCTGGATTGGACTGGTACCTACTAGTCATACTAAGATGGTATGATACATCTGGTCTAGTGCACAACATGGCATACATGATAGACCCGATTGCCGAAGCATAATGGATCTTACTCATTTGTGCCATTTCCTCCTGTCTTAGAACTCATTCCTTCGACAGTAGACCCTATGTGACATGGGCATGAATCCTTTCTTGGACTGCTTCCATGCTAATCTCTTCAAAGATATCTTGTCTATATATGCTATGCACTAAGAAACCTTTTAGATCTATCTCTATAGATCTTTATTCCTAGAATATAGGTGCATCACCCATGTCCTTCATTGAGAAGTTCTTGATAACCAAGCTTTGACCGATTGTAACATAGGCACATCATTCCCTATGAGCAATATGTCGCCTACATAAAAGCACTAAGAACACAATGGCACTCCCCACTAACCTTCTTGTAAACACATGGCTCATCGTCGTTCTTGATGAAATCAAACTGCTTGATTATCTCATCAAAGCCGTAAGATTCCAACTCCGAGAAGCTTGCTTTAATCCATAAATGGATCTTTGCAGCTTTACACACCATCCTCAAGGCGCTATTGGTTGTGAAACCTCAGCCGTGTCATATACACCTCCTCCGACAGTGTTCCCGCTAAGGAAAGTTGTTTTCACATCCATCTCGCCAGATTTCATAATCATGGTATGTCAGAATAGTGAGCAAAATTCTAATGGATTTGAACATGGCAAAAGGCGAAAAAGGTTTTGTCATAGTCAACTCATTGTCTTTGCTTATAACCTTTTGCCACTAACCTAGCCTTGTAGGTAGTCACATTATCGCCCATGTCGGTCTTTCTTTTAAAGACCCATTTGCACCCAATAGGAACTATTTCTTCGTGGATCAACTAAGTTCCAAACTTGGTTGTCTTTCATGGATTCCATTTCGTAATTCATGGCTTCTAGCCATTTCTCTATGTTATGCCTTAATAGCACTTCCTCATAAGTTCCAGGGTCCTCATCTTCCATAAGATACAAAGCCAATGTACCTTTCGGGTTCACGGCGCTCCCTAGTGGATCTTCGAGGTGCTAGTGTGTCCACGGTAGAGGTCGGCATCACATCTGTGTCTGCGGCGAGCCCTCTACTTCCATCAACTGACTGTTATCCATAAGTGGTTCTCGAATTTCTTCAAGATAAATTTTACTCCCACACCCTATAGCAATAAACTCTTTCTCCGTAAAGTGGCTACCCTAACAACAAACACCTTTTGTTCCTCGGGATGGTAAAATTGGTACCTTTGGTTTCTTAGATATCCCACAAACAGATATTTGTCGACTGGGCTCTAATTTGTCGTGCATCATTTGCTTCACTTAAGTCAGACAACCCCAAGGTTTTAGATGACCTAGGCTCGGTTTTCTCTTAGTCCATACTTCGTATGGCGTAGAGTAAACCGTCTTTGATGGAACTCGGTTTAGTGTATAGGATGCGGTTTCTAGAGCATACCACCAAAATGATTTTTGGAGAACTGCATAGCTCATCATGGATCACACCATGTCTAACAAGGTACGGTTCCTCCTCTCAGACACGCCATTCATCTGAGGCGTCCCGGGAGGGGTCCATTCAGGTAGAATCCCATTCTCCTTCAAATAGTCTTGAAACTCTCCATCTAGGTATTCTCCACCTCGATCGGATCGAAGTGTTTTGATTTCATTACCTAGTTGTTTCTCCACTTCACTTCTGAATTCCTTGAACTTTTCAAAGGCTTCAGACTTATACTTCATTAAGTATATATAGCCATAGCGAGAATGGTCATCAATGAAAGTGATAAAATAAGAGTATCCTCCTTTGGCTTGAATTGACATTGGGCCACATACATCAAGTATGTATGAGCTCAAGCAATTCATTGATCTTATCCTTTGCCACTAAAAGGAGACTTTGTCATCTTACTAAGTACATAAGCTTCAGATGTATCAAACGATTCATAATCGAATTGATCCAACATTCCATCTTTATGGAGTTTGGAAATGCAATTTTATTTATATGGCCAAGTCTACAATGCCACAAGTAGGATTCATTCAAGTCATTTGTCTTGGCTTTCTTGTTTTTTATATTAAGTACGTCAACATTCATATCTAATATGTAGTGACCATTGCTAAGTATGCCTTGTACCATAAAAAATTCCATCACGTGAAAAAGAACAACATTTATTCTCAAACATAAATGAAAAACCATCACCATCTAATGCGGAAATGGAAATAATGCTCTTCGTAAGAGCAGGAACAAAATAACAGATATTAATTTGATGTACTAGCCCAATCGGGCAATGAATGAAAATAAACTCCTACGGCTAGTGCAAAGAACATTTGCTCTATTTCCAACGCCGTAGGTTCACCTCTCATTTCCTTAGCTCTCTAGTTCTTCTTAGTGCCTGCATATTCATACAAATATGAGAACCACAACCAATTATCTAATACCCAAAGGGTTAGACTTAGAAGAAGTAATGTTGATCTCAACATAAACATACCAAGTCGAAGCATCGTAATGCTTCTTCTTGGTACTCAAGAAGTCATTGCGCTTTCCTCCAATGTCCGGTCTCACCGCAATGAAAGCAAGCATACTTGGATTTGTCTTTCGCTATTTTAGGCGCTGGCTTAGGTGCATCCTTCGCCTTCTTGGACTTCTTTTGGGCTTTTGCCTTGCCCTTGCCGGAAGTGACCAAAGAACACACTTGCTTTCCCTTCCCCATAGTGCCTTCAGCAGTTTTCAACATGTTCAATAACACTGCAAGGGAGCAATCTATCTTGTTCATGTGATAATTCATCACGAACTGTGAGAATGAATCAGGTAGAGATTGCCGAATCAAGTCAATACTGAATTCTCGATAGAATTTGTGGCCCAGCTTCCCAAGCCTCTCTATGTACCCGATCATCTTAAGCACGTGTGACCCCACAACAGTCCCAGATGCCATCTTACTACTAAATAGGGCCTTCGAGACCTCGTACCTCTTAGTGCAAGACTGAGAATCATAGTTCCTTTAGGTGGACCATGATCGTGTAGGCGTCCATAGACTCATGCTATTTTTGCAGTTCAGGTGTCATTGAAGCAAGCATGATAAATGTAGCATCAAGATCACGTAATAAAGGCTTGTTATACTTCTCGACAAAGATCTACAAATTTAACCCTCGCGGCTTCTCCCGGCAGAGCCTCGTCCAAGACATAGCCAATCTTCTTGTGCCTCAAAACGATTTTGAGGTTTCTTTCCCAATCGAGAAAATTAGTTTCGTCAAGCTTATTTTCGATGATAAAACGAAGGTTCAATTTGTTTGACATTTTCTACAACAATAAATAAAGATAGAATAAGTAAAAAGCTCATGTATAAAAACCCTAAATTTGCACTTAAAATTTTATAAGTTTTTACTCCCACTAGCCAACTATTCCCAATTGGCTTTCAAGAAAATAATTTCTTTAGTGGGCAAGATCCCATCAAACTACCTCGACCCCCAACTTTGGCTGATGGGCCGAAAATAATTTAACAGGTGGACAACACTTTATCGATCATATCTTATATGACTCTTATTGTTTGACCAGTAAGCTCTTTTGATAATTTTTCATCTTATGAGAATAGTCAAACCCTTGCCTCTAAAATCCAAACAATCCCTTTGCTAAGGTGTGGTCGAGAATTCTTAGTCGAGTCATAACCCCAATAATCGTGAGATCTCTTTCGATCATATCTCGATAATGACGATATACCCGAGGTAGGTCAACCCCGCTTTGGTCGGTGAGTTGGGTCCTAACAAGGGCTCTTCACCGTCGTTATAATACGGGAGGCCATTTCGACTTGATTTTTGATGTGGGAATAATTTTAAATTAATTCACTTAATTAATTTCGTTTAATAATGGACTCATCTACTATGTGCATATTACTACGATATCGCATAAAGTAAAACATACACAACATTCCGAGCACAAAATAACCGGTATGATCATGGACTTTTCCTAGGTGCGGTTTCGAATATAAACTGACGAAACCACAGGTCACAAACTAAGGGTGTCTGCAACCGCCAATAGGATGTTTATTGTTGTACGCCAATGGGTTCTTTATCTCTCTTTGGTCTTCATCTTCTTGCTCCATTCTTGTTACATAATAATCTATCTAATAAATAATTACACCCGCCGCACACGGAGGGGAGCTAACGGGAATGGGATAAATGGAAAAAGTAAACTAGGTCACATTCTTCATAACGGCCTAGAATAATTTTTCAAAAACTAACATAAAGAAAACATTCTCATCTATCCTATTGGTCGAGTCCATTATCAATCGGGGTCCATATAATCACATTATATCTACACATCTAATCCATACAATTTTATCTTATGAAAAAGATTAAATTCTAATTTTTAACTTCGTATGCGTCTTATTTTATCACATCAAATAATTAAATAACATTTAATTAATTATATGACTTAATCGAAAATAAAATTAACATTTAATTTTAATTTTATTAAATTTGAACTATTTAAAATAAAACTAAAATTATAAGGTCTCCAATTTGTTTCCTTTCATTTTGGTTCTTAACCAAAAGGGATGCCTTTGGTTTCCTAAACCAAAAGGCATCTTCCAAAACCAAATTTGGTTTAGGCCTGGCCACTTTCCAAAACAAAAATTTTGGAAGTGGCCAAGACCTAGGCCTTTTAGAAATCAAATATTTGAAAAAGGCCTAGGCCTATTCCAAATCAAATATTTGGAAAGGCCAAATAATTTTGGTTTAGGCCTGGCCACTTTCCAAAATCAAAATTTTGGATGTGGCCTAGGCCTAGGCATTTTACAAATCAAATATTTGAAAAGGACCTAGGCCTATTCCATATCAAAATTTGGAAAGGCCAATATGCCACTATGGTTTCCCAATGGCCCAACCTATTTAAACCATTGGTTGGCCATTTGACACAACTAAACAAACGAGATATTTATGCACAAGAAATATCACAAAACGAAAACGGTCAATCTCCCCGTTGGAAGAGGACAGCCGATGAACGGAGGCCCTAAAGCCACCGCCGCCGCCGTAGAGGATGGGGGCCGCTGCCAGTCGGCCGAGCCCCCCAATCGAACCCTATTTTTTTGTTTTAAATGTCTCGTGATTCAGATCTTGCATCTATCGAATAATTACTATGCAATTAAACTATGCTTATTGCTTAAGCTCTAAACATTTCTCTGAAAACACTGTTAGGAAATCACTAGTTTAACGCAGCGGAATTTAAAATTTGATTTCCTTTTTCTATATCATTCTTCATTTAATGCAATAAACACGTTAAGTAGTTTGACGGTTATACCATGATGATCTATAAGATCGGGTCTTTGACCGTCAACGGAGAGTAGTACATTGTGCAAGCACCACGCCATCCGCCTCTATCGCTAATCCACACGAACTTCTCACCGAATCCTCCTTGATTGCTATTGGAAAACTTCGGTTGCTAGACCGGCCTTTTTCCCCTCTCTCTAACTCACTATAAGATGCTCTCTATTTTACACAAGAACTATGAGCTCTTGCAATTGTGATGTACAAAAGAGCTTGACATCCACCTCTTATTTATAGTGTAGGGAACCCCAACCTGTGAGTGGAGAGAAGAAAACCTTTTCCTAATAACATAAGGAAAATCAATTAGATTGATTTATCTCTTTTATTATAATTAATTCTGCCAATATCTTATATTGAATATAATTATCTTATTACCGTAAATCTATTTTCCCAAAATCAATTATTATCTTATATTAATATTATGGTAATCTTATTAATTAAAGTGCACAATCCAAGTGTATCTTATACACAAGGAAGTGACACACCTATAGTCAACAAATTGACTTCCGGAATATTCTTTAATTAATATAATTTGTATATAATTAATATCTTGTATTTTATTTATTCATAATAAATAAATACCACCATATTAATTTACCACTATAACCTTTATAGACTAGAGATAAACTTTCCTTATTTGGTTATCAACTATAACCGCATTTTAATCCGACTCGATGTTCATATGTGTGTGACCCGATAGGCTTCCGAATATGTTGGCCGTAGACACAAAGTGCAATTTACTAAAATGCCCTTCATGCCTAACGATCACGGGATAGCGTCTAGAAACACGCCGTGACTCCCTATCATCGGAATAGTCAAAAGAAATGACTACTACCTTTCATGTGAACCAGTTACCGGGTAACTTATAATCCTATCGCTGTAATAATATCCATACGATCGTATCTCGAGTGTCAATACATTAACGATCGTATCTTATAATCTAAATATCATGCTCTCTCAGGATAACACATTTACTTCCACTTTGCAAAGATTCTCAAGAGTTAGACATTCCTTATAAGAAGGCCATTTCGGATATTCGATCCCAATCATAGGATACGCGATTCCCGGATGACCAATCATGTATACTCCACATGCTTCAATATCATACCCAATCACTACCGCATGATCTCCCCGTGGCTAGGGGAAATCTCAATAGTGTCAAAGCATGACAATCCACACCGTGATGCCATGAAGACTCCTGTCAAAAGGATAATTACACTACTGCCATATAGTGTGACACTTAATGTAAGTGGGTCAGTCCAACGTACGCATTCTCTAATACATGTCCACGTACAGTCCAAGTGTCTCTACACTTCGATAGACGAGATATATCCCTACCTTCTAAAAGATAGAAGACATCCAATACGTGCTAGTCTGATTATACTATCAATGTCCCATTTGACAATACATAAGACTAGAGACATTTAAGTACCAAACCTGTTTTAGTGATTAGAGATCTAATCAACCATAATCACTATCATGGTTTCTCTATCACAGTTTGATACTAGGGATGTTACTATATATGTACAACAAATAATATGAAGATAAACAATATATAATAACATAAGTGCTTTTATTAATCATAATAAAGTTATTACATGAACTAAATAGACTGTAAACAACCTGACCCGGTCGGATCCGGTCCAACCCGATTGGGTTTAGGACACCTTTCCAACACCTATGGTTGAATCTCTCCTTGTGGCTCTCAAACTCTTTTGAGATGTCACCAACTCCCACTATCTCTTTTGGAAGAAATACCTCCTTTAGAAGACAGCATATTTGGAGACAAACATTTTGTTCCATGGGAAAGTAGACAATATCTAGCGTAATTGCTAAGATATTCCACAAAGTAGCATATGTCGTACAAGGCTCCAAGCCTTTCTGACTTTGCCTATGACAACTTCAAATCATCGGTTAAGATAGATTCAACATTATCCCCTTCATATCTAATATGGAATTGATTCAACCATATTCTTTGGAACTCGGTTCAGTATGTGTTTGGATTAAAGGCACTATCCCAAACCGGGTAAGGGATTCTTTGCATGGCTTATGTCACAAATTTATCGTATAAAGTGCCGCTTACATTTCGGAACCGCAATCCGATCGCGCATTTCAAAATGATATCTTTTTAGGGAGAATCTGATTCATTTTCAGACGTCTTCTGAAACACCCTCCAGTTATTAATTGCTTCAATCCAATTGAAGATTAATTCCTAAGTTTCATTTATCTCATATTCGTACCAACTCAAACTTTTTAGGCTTTCAGAATTAATGTCATACTTCAATAAGTACATTCAACTATTTCTAAAATAGTCCAAGAGAGAGATAAACAATTATTTATGGTATAAATTGTCATAAGCCAACAAACATCAATTTGTTTAGGCTATAGTCAATCTTCTAGATTTTATAACCATTTTCATAAAAGGGTATTTTAGTCCTCTTTGGATAAGATATGTATAACCCACATGATTCATAATCATATGGTTCAACATCATCAGAATGACGTTTGATTACACGCTTCCCTTACTTAGAGACTATGTCTAGAACAACCACAAAATCAAGGATAACAGTCATACAAATATGTAGTTGAGATTTTTCACCCGTATCAACAATATAGTGACATCAATCTAGTATGTTAGATTCAGTCACCTTTCAACTTTATCGAATAACATTTATTCCTTACAATTGAATATGTCTACTAAATCCTAACAAGTAATCAAAATCATGTTCTTCATAAGAACCGAACATAATAACATTTATTTAGTTCCTTATCAGCTTACTAGATTTAGAATATGGTAAGTGTTACAACATTTGCTTCACCTTCCAAAATCAGTATTTAATCTTTCTAATTTAATCACACTCATAGGATATCATATATCCGAGAGTTGACTTGAGTTTAGATAGATTTATCTCAACGTGCTTGCCTGAAATAGAGACTTCAATAAGTTATCTTATTTAAGCACATGCCCTAACTTTCCATTTTAATCCTTCAAACTCTTGTAAATATTTCTTGATTTGGTCTTCATAAGACTTAAGAAAAATCACAAGAATCGTGTCTTCAATTTTCTTTCATAAAGGAAATCCAACGCTTGTTAAATAGTCTATTTAACCTTTTGAATCATATTCAAAACATGAACTATTTAATTTACTTTCAAGCAATGATTAGAGAATTAAGTCGATACTTAAATCTTACAATTTTGAAAACAACCTTTCCAATATTCGACGTGGTCATCCTAATCTAATCCATCTAATGTTTGAATAATCATCATCGTATGACAGAGTGACCTATTGGATATCGTTATGTCCAATATGTGAGCTTCCGTTAATAATTAAAGTCTTAGAGGACTTCATCAAATATGTAGCCTCCTTGTCTCTGACTACTATAACGTACTTGCTCGTTTCATTGCTTATTTTAAAGGATTAAAATTACTTAACCAACTTGAGAACGTTTCTCAAAAGGTAACAGTCATAATTTGGTTTTACTAATCGAGAATTAAAACATAAATATAATTTGCTAAAACTACAACATAAAATAAAGATAAAAGAGTGTTGTGTTTATACATTGCAAAATCAAAGATGGTCTTTGAGATTATTATTTTGCTCTCACTGGTCAACTACTCCCAATTGACTTTCAAGAATTTTTCAAAATTCTTTAGTGATTAGAATCCTATCTAGTTGACTCGATCCCCGACGTGCCGATCAACCGGGTCAATTTCGATGGGTAGGTACTTCTTACCAATCACATCCAACGTGACTTCCTGTGGTTTGACTAGTCAACTCTTTGATAATTCACATCGTCTATGTGATAGTTAACCTCATGTCTCTAAAATCGCATTTGCTCGACGCGGCCAATCACCGCAAGATTCTTAGTCGAGTCGTAACTCCAAGTATTCATGAGATCTCATAACGATCATATCTCGATAATGATGATATACCCGAGGTAGGTCAACTTGGGCCAATCGCTTGATCCGAACAAGGGCTCTTCACCGCTACTATAATTTTGGGAGACATATTATAACTCGATTTTTGTCGTGGGAGTAATTTTGAATTAATTCACTTAATTAATTTTATTTAATTACGGTCTCATTTATTACGTGCATATTACTACAATATCATATAAAGTAAAACATACACAACATTCCGCGCACAATATAACCGGTATGATCATGGACTTTTCCTATGTGCGGTTTCGAATACAAACTGACAAAACCGTGGGTCACAGACTAAGGTAGATGCAACCACCAATGGATCTTTGACATGCGCTATCTCTATGGATCTTTATCGTCTTTCTTTTGGTCTTCATCCTTGTCTTCAATTTATTTTTACATAAAAAATCTATGTAATAAATTTTACACCCGCCGCACACGGGGGGAGCTAGCGGGAATGGGATAATGCAAAAATAAAACTATGTCACGTTCTTCATAACGGCCTAGGACAACAATAAAAACCAACAGAAAATAAAGCATTCACAACTATCATATTGGTCGAGTCCATGATCAATAGTCGTCCATATAATCATATTATATCTACTATCTAATCCATACAATCAACATCTTATGAAAAAGAAAAAAATTTAATTTTAATTACTTGCGTCTTATAGCCTCCAATCAATTAATTAATTAACCATTAATAATAAATCGATTTTAATTTTAATTTTCTAATTTAAAACTATTTTAAATAAAATTAAAATCAAGTGGGTCTCTTTTGTTTCTTCCTTTTGATTCTTAATCAAAAGGATGCCTTTGGTTTGGTCCAAACCAAATTTAAAGGCATCTTGTGCCCTTTCCAAAAATCAAATATTTTTAGAGAAGGCCTAGGCCCTTAGGCCTTTTCCAAAAATTTGCAATGGCCTAGATTTTGTTCATAACCAAAACATATTTCTTCCCAACAAATTGAATTATGCCACATGGCTTCCCAATGGCCAAACTATTTGAGCCATAGGTTAGTCACATGGCATCAACTAAACAAAAGAGAAATTACCAACCATGGACCATATTGAAAACATAAGGATGCGTAAATGTAAGAAGAAAAAGGGGGACGGTGGTGCCCACACCGCCGGCACTGGAGGTCGGCGCCGATGTGGCGGTGGTGCGCGCCACGCCTCTCCAAACTCTTTTTTCTTTTTCTTTCAGTGCACTAATTACGAATCAATATCATACATGACTTTTATCTATTGGATCTAATTTACTACACGAATAAAAGATGCTTATTGCTTAAGCTCGAACACCGCTCCGATACCACTTTGTTAGAAATCAATCAAGTAGCAAATGAATTTAAAATTAATCCCGATCCATGATCGTCTTCGCTTAAACAATAAACATACAAGAGAGGGACGGTATACTACCTTGTTGATCTAAGAAAATCGACACTTTGACCGTCCCCAGAGAGTAGATGTGCGCGAGCCGCCTAAGCGTCCGGCCTCTACCAATAATCCATACGAGCACCTCGCCGGAATCCCGCCAAGGATTGCTATTAGAAAACTCGACTGCTAGGTCGACCTTTTGTCTCTCTATAATCACTCTCTAAGAATCTCTTTTATTTTTCACAAGAATAGTTTCCTCTTGGAATTATGGTGTACATAAGAGCTAGCCAAGTCTCTCTTTATATAGGCATATATGGCACCCCAGATGATCTCCACAACTGATTGGGATTAGCTTCTAGTAGATTAATGAAAGAGAAAATATTTTCCTAATAAAATAAGGAAAATTCACTTAATTGATTTATCTCTTTTATTTAATATCTTATAAAAAATAAATCTAAGATATTGTCAATATCTTATATTGAATATCTTTATCTTATTACCATAAATCTATTTTCCAAAAATCAATTAATATCCAATATTAATATTATGGTAATCTTATTAATTAAATTGCACAATCCAAGTGTATCTTGTACACAAGAAAGTGGCACCCCACATTCCAACTAATTGGCTTCCGAACATTCTTTAATTAATATAATACAATGATTAATTAATTTGCAAAAATACATGTATATCATAAATATACATATTTCAAAGATATGTATCACTATACATATTTAATTAATCAACATAATTAATATCTTGTACTATATTTATTCATAATAAATAAATACCACCATATTAATTTACCACTATAACCTTTATAGTATGAGATAAATTATTTCCTTATTTGGTTATCAACTATAACCACATTTTAATCCGACTCGATGTTCATATGTGTGTGACCGGATAGACTCCCGAATATGTTGGCCGTAGACATAAGGCGCGATTACGAAAGTGCCCTTCACCTCTAACGATCATGGATAGCGTCAAGCAACACGTCCATGACCCACAATCATCGGAAGAGTCAATACGCAATGACTACTACCTTCATGTGCTCGGTTAGAGTGTAAATAGAATCATATCATTTGTAATAATATCCATACGGTCGTGACGTCGAGTGTGAAGCATTGACGACCGTATCTTATAATCTAGATATCATGCTCTCTCAAAGTAACTCATTTACTTCCACTTGGCAAAGATTCACGAGAGTAAGACATTCCTTATAAGAAGGCCCTTTCGGATATTCACCCCTACTATTAGGGTACACGATTTCCGGACGACCAAACATGTATACTCTGCATGTTTCAGTATCACGCCCAATCACTACTGCATGATCTCCCCATGGCTGGGGAAACCTCAATAGTGTCAAAGCATGGCAATCCACACCGTGATGCCATGTAGACTCCTGTCCTAAGGATAATTACACAACCGTCACACATTGTGACACTTAACAGTGTAAGTGGGTCAGTCTAATGTACGCTTTTTCAAATACACGTCCACGTACAGTCCAAGTGTCTCTACACTTCGATAGACGAGATCTATCCCTACCCTTAAAGACGGTAGACATCTAATACGTGCTATTCTGTTTGCACTATTAATACCCTGTTTGATAGTACATAAGCCTAGAAACATTTAAGTATCAAACTTATTAAAGTGATTAGAGATCTCATCAACCATAATCGCCTATCATGGTTTCTCTACCACAGTTTAATACTAAGGACGTTATCACATAACAATTCATAATTGGTTTTTTAAAAGAACAAATATATGACAACATAAAAGCCATTTATTATATATGTATAAATAGTAGAAATGATCCGACCGGTCGGATCCGGTCCAACCCGATTGGGTTTAGGACACTATTTCAACATAATAAACCATTTAATAGACTTCGGGTTTTCTTTATGAAAGAAGATTAAGGACATAGATCTTGTGACTTTTCTTAAGTCTTATGAAGACCAAGTATGAAATACTTACAAGTGCTTAAGGGATTAAAAAGGAAAGTTAGGATATGTGCTTAAATAGAGAACTTATTGAATTTTCTATTCTAGGCAAATGTGTTGAGATAAATCATCATGAAGGATGCAGTGTTCTTATCTAAACGAGTTAGATCTACGCCAAATGGATGGATCACGACTTATACAACACAATACATAATTAAAGGACTTAAACTACTACAAGGGGGTTAAGATCATGTTACCAATAGTAGGAAGAGAAGCCCAGATCTTCCGATGTGTTCTCCAAACGGCGGTTGGTGGACACCCTTCTTGATATACGAACCTCCTTGATATGCAACACCAAGAAAAACTTAGAGTTTTTCTTCTTCTAACACCCAAGACAAGAAAACTAATTATTTCTCCCTTTTTGCTATGGTGGTCGAAATCTTTCAATTAAAAGGCTTGGGAGAACTCTCTTTATATAGGAGAGTAAACCTTGTCCTCCAAGGATTAAATAATTAAGAGATAATTATTCCATTAATCCTTTATTCCAAATAAAAGATAAATAAAATGATTATCCCAAACAAGCTAGGATAAATCATATTATTATCTAATATTCCATGAATTATCATTTAACAAATAAAAGATAAATCGCATGTCAAATAATTATCCAAGAAAACTAATTTCTCTCTAATTAATCAACATCATTGGCGCCACCTTTAGGGTTTCCAAGCCCACATAAAATTTCTTTTATGTGTGTTATATTATTTAGCCCAACTAAATAATATCTATGCATATCAATTAATTAGCCCAACCAATTAATTATCACTGAGGCCCAAATAACAAGATTATTAGTCCGAATTACAGAAGCCACATCGGGGACCATGGACCTATAACCAAAGAGCTCCAATAATTAATTATTCATCGAATGTAATAAGTACATTAATTATTAATTCCGGGATTACGCCACCATAAACCCAAAATCAACTCTACCGATTATAGATGTTTACTTATACTCAACCCATAGAGTGAATAAGTGTCCATTGATATAATCACTACATACGGATTAACCCTCCATAGACTGTCCATTCTGAAAGGGATGTCTCCGATAACCCGACTCAGAATATCTTATCCTTATTTACCATTAACCCCCTAGTGATCAATTAGTTCACATATCTGACTAGTAGCTAATTAGTCTAAATATGAACTCGGCCGATCAATCACTTTCTTAGGGCTAACAAATAAGGGATCTGTCTCTACTTCCCGCAGGAAGGAATGGATTCCATGTCCACAAAATCGTAACTACTCACTCATCGTGAGATAGTGCCAATGAGAAGTGGCTTGGATCACATATCTAAGTGAACCGTACCTAACACATCAAACACTACCCCGAGACAAGCAACACCTTGTGATCACCTCAGGATTAAGGTTGATCCATATATGATCATCTAATGATTTAATAAGATTCCTCGATTACGGAATTATACCGAGAAATACAGATTAAATCGGTCCAGTCCTATATGAGTGCCATCATATATAAATGCCCCACGTAGGTACCCTCTACCGAAACTCCGGATAAGACTATCACACCCTAAGGTGTTCTGGGCGCATTATTGGTGTTTTAATCAAGAGACCCTAAACTCTTATTAAGTTCACCACGGACTAACAGTTTAAGTATATCACCACTAACTCAATCCTCACGTGTAATCCATACACTGAGTTAAGCGGTTACATACTGATATACTTAGGGTTTGCAGGAGTGTATTACTTTACAAGCACAAAGCAAGTAATAAGTGTGGAGTCATCTACGGATCGTATACTAGGTGTATAAGCACACAAGGGGGGGGTTGGATGTGCTTTTAAATTTTTCGAGTTGTTTTTAACGCAAGATGGCTCTCAATTTCAACCCTTTTAATACACCTAGGTTGTAACACCTTATTCAAGTGATTACTAAGGCAATGAACACTTTTAGTTAACTTGATTAAGTTTATACCATGCTAATCAACATCTTTCATATGAAACATAAGTTCAAACGGTGCTTGCAATGCGACGAAAATTAAACAAAACAAAGAAAGCTGTGGTAAGTGTGTGTTGACGTGAATTAAAGCAATAAAACACAAGAATGATTACCCAGTTCGGCCAAACTGAATACCAATGTATTCAGCCCCTACGCCTGGGGGTTTTCTATTAAGGTATGCTACACAAGACTCTACCTAAACTAGACACAACCCACACTTAAACAAATTTCTACACAAGAAATCAGAAACCTCACTGCTTTACCCTCAGTAAAGCAGTCCTAAAACATGCGAACCTACCCCTACACAAGTAAGTAGGAACCACAGCACCTATGAGAGTTGCTACACAAGACAAACCTCTCAAAACAACGTCTCAAAAACAGACAAACACAACAAGAGTATGCAAACAGCGTTTGCACTCAATTCAGCAAATTAAAGCACATGGAAGCTAAATAAACGTGTTAAAACATATAACAACTATAAATTAACTTCCCAACTGAGATATCTGACGATCTTCAATGAGAACTATGCAGCAAATCGGCCTGAATATGATCCAAAGAAAGAACACAAAGAACTAGACCGCAAAGAATCGATGAAGATCTCGCTTGCTTACCAAGTTTCTCTTTGATTCAGCCTTTGATGCCTCTTGTAAACTTGTTGATTATCCTCTATACTATGTGTATGAACGAATTGGAGTGATTTTATGTGAGGAATACTCGACTTTTCTGCTGCACTCCATGTTTAACACCAAACAGCCCCATATATAGCTATTTTTAGGGTTGCAGCCTCTTTTCTTGTAAAATACCTCTTGTGCCCCTATCAATCTTGAGTAGAACGTGTAATATATAGATAATAGCATTATTTCCAATCAATTCAAATTGATACAACCGGATTTATCTCAATTAATTAACCCAATCAAATCAATTATCTATTTTTGGAAACAGTTTAAATAAATACAAGTTTATCTTCAAATTGTCTATATGATCACGTGCCCAAATCAAGATGATCAAAGAATGAAATATTCTCATAATATTGTCAACTATAATCCCTCAAATTTTCAGCTAATTTGGAGTTGAACCCGTCACTCAAAAAGACACCACAAGTCAACTATCTCACAGACAGACAGTTTTACTGAAGCATTTTGTGGTCAACTTTTAGCTATGATAAAGACCTTAAATCACAAAAGTTTATTGAGACAAAATGTACCCTTATATGCAATCTATAACATATAAAAAATTCTACTCATTCCAAGTAGTATAGGGTACTTAAAAGTGTGACACATCAGCACATCAGAAAGCTGTAACACAGACTTTCACAATCTGATGCGTTTTTGTTCAGCATGGTGTGTGCTCTGTGTTGCATGAAAATGAGATATTATATATTCGTTTTGTAGCTTGAATTATGAGATTTCCAACCATATAAAGATCATGCAATTTGGTTCAATATTGAGCAAGTTATGGGGGTGTGAACATGGGTGAAAAACAGTCCAACACTTAGAAAAATTCAGCAAATTTTTATCACATGAACCTTAATTTTGACCTAATTCGATTTTGATCAAATTGAACAAATTAAAGCATGATTAGGATCAATTATAAGTGTATTAATGTAACTAAACATGTTTCACATCATTAGGGTGAGTTTGGACCACTTCCCCCAAAATTCCCAAAATGCCCTAAGTTGACCTAATTACCCTTTTCCAACTTGAATCAATTCTAAGCATGATTAGGGTAAAATTAAGCATGTTCAACGTAATTCAGCTCATTGCATGTTCAACGTAATTCAGCTCATTTCACACTATTTGACATGGTTTGACCAATGTTGACTTTCCCAATTTAACCTTTATGGTGTTATCATCAAAACCAAAATCTAGGGGTATCACAATCTCCCTCTTTTTGATGATGACAACCATAACAACATGTATGTCAACAACCAATTAAGTCTAGGTTCCTAAATGCATGAGTGTATGCAACAGGATGTAAGGCACATGTCAAAATCACATATAATCATATCAACTGACATACAAGTAACTCCCTCTCAATTTATGCAAACCTTACCCAATACCATGACTCCTCTATCTGCCTCATCTCTTACCTTTGGTATTCCTCTATCTCGATCATACACTCCTCTGTCTTGATGTACATGTACCACTTCTCCCTCTTTGTCATTATCAAAATGAAACTCCTCCTTATACTCACTTCTATGGTAGTCCTAAGCAAGACCAAACAAAACCAAAACATAAGGTGACATAATAGCATAGATGGCCAACAAAGGATAGACAATATCAGCAAGTACATAGTGAATTAAGTACGCTAGAAGTTCACCCGGTGTGTGTGTGTGTAGAGCCATATTAAACTTCCACTAATTCCAAACTTGAATTTTCAAGCAACTAGCAAATACACATTTCAACTAGAAACAAACAATGATACTCAGAATATGTGCTCAACAAATTGTATGATGTCATGAAAAAAATGATATAACTTGATTAGAACCTTTCTGACACACTCAGAGGATAATCCCTACAACATGCCCTTCAGTTTATACTGGGGATAAGGTGGCATATACTAAGTTTTTCACTGATGTTTGCCACTTTCTTTGTTTTTATTGATTCATACACCTTTCACATTCATAAGCATGTCAGAATTGAGCTATTGCCCATCATAGTATAATAAGACATACGAGGTATACCCTACATACCCAAATCATAAGGCAGCTTTGTTCTGACTGTCATGAGCTTTTGGTCATCATAGTGGTATAGGACATTCAAGATACGCCCTACCTCACTCAAATCATCAACCAGCTTCTGACAAAACTCATTAGTTATTTGATTCGCTTTTACTTTTTCTAAACATTTCTCCAAGTACTATAGTTATGCTTTACTTATCACATTCAAACTTAAGGCATTCACAGTGTGTCATACTTTGATGCTAAAAACGAAATATTATGATTCCCATGACACTTACATTTTCCAAAGCACAAGATTCTTAAAATAGCATTAAATGTGACTAATCTAGATACGTACAACTTTATATTTTAGCTCATCATTTAACATGGCTTTGAAAAAATATGTAGGGTGAGACATCTGACCTACTCAACAAACTATATAATGCATCAATGACTAACTGAGCTCGACACTACTACCAGTAAATCACCCAAGTGAGGTCCTATATGTTCTAGCACAGAACAAGTAAGAAGTGTATGTTTAGGAGGTGCTCCTATTATCTAGAGGTATTGTAGCACATTTTCACTTAGCATGGCACCATATGAACATTTAAGCATAATAGACATGGCATGGTGCAGCTTAATCACATAACCACTCATCATTTCAATTCACTTTACTAAGTATGCATCTCACATAATATGGCAATATAACTCCAAGAAATTTGAAAACATGAGGCGCTTTACAATGCATCCTAGGCTAGCACAGAATCTCGAATGTCTAGTCCTAGATCAACCCTCATATCTTATGTCTAGTCCTAAGCAAGTTTCTCTAACTCGATAAACCTTAGGCTAGAAAGCATACTTGCAGCTTTTATCATCAATTCCTGCTTTATACTCTTGTCACTTCATTCGTATGCTTGGAACACCATTTAAAGTGTTGAAGAAGAATCCAGTTCAGTGACTACGATAAGTATGAGACTGAGTTATCTTCAACTCTGATTAGCATAGGTGCCAAGCATATCAGGTGATCATCTCTTCTCGAATTTGGAAGAGGATGAGCCTCTTGTTCCTCCTTTACATGCATTCACAGATGAAGCATATGGTATCCTAACCAGGGATCCTTTCTGATTAGGGTTGCAGATATCATAACCATCACCGTTTACATCTCTAAAGTGAATACCAGGGCTAAGATAACTATCATGCACAATAGGTATTTTGGATTTAGATTTCAAAATAGACTTAACATCAGGCACATAAATAGCATTACCCGTCATTCAGATTTTCCTTTGTTAAAGTCTCTCACAGGTATCCACTTTTTGAATTTCATTGGACAATTAGTGTGATCATGCTGTAAACGCAGACAGATTGAGCATTGCACATGAAAAGCATCATACATAGGTCTAGCATGTCTAACAGTGGTTTCAGCAGTATGATGTGCATGGGATCCTTTAAACCCTAGTCCTGAACGATCATTAGGCCTTCTGTCATTTGCAGCCATCCTAGCCAGGGTATTCTGGCTTTCAGCCAAGTTCACCATACATACCTTATGCTTACTTATCTCATTTTTAAGTTTTTCATTTTCAGCATGCATAGACTCAATTAACTTCAAGTTGTCTTCATGATCACACACAAGCTTATCATATTTCTCATTAAGTATATCAAGCATGTTCTTAGATTCAGCCAATGTAGATTCAAGCATAGGAGATGGTTTAGCAGGCTCAGATTTCAACATATGAATCTCATCAAACAAGTTATCAATAACCTTCTTAGCATTCTTATACTTTGATTTAAGATTATCATACTTGTCATATAATCTCTCAATCATCTCATCAGCATCTAATGCAAGATATGATTCCTTGTCAGATTCACTGGAGTAATTATCATGCATTTCAGTATCAGACTTACTAGACTCATGCAGGGACTTAATAGATCCAGATTTAACAGCTAATGACTGATACTCATTATTAGCTTCATGAATTTCAGCATCAGTATTCTGAAAGAATTTAGCCATAACAGGACTCTCAATGGAATCATAAGATGAATGAGACTTTTCCTCAAAACCCATAAGTCCTCTTTCCACTGAGCTCTCAGATGAGTCAACGCTACCCATAGCATCCCAGCAAATCATTTCATTTTCAGACTCTTTTGCTGCTAGGACCTTCTTCTTGCCCTTTGACTTATGCCATTTCTTCCTTTCTCTTCTTTCTCTCCTTTCTTTTCTTTCCTTATGGTGATCACTTTCACTCTCGGTCTCTTCATCCTTTACTTTGCAATCCACTTGCATAGTGGCCAAATTTGTGGCACTTGAAACATTTTATGCCCTTAGTTGATTTTTGACTAGATTGTTCTTTAGACTTCTCACCATTGTATTTGCCCTTGTTTTGCCATTTGTTGTACTTTCTGCTTATGTACAAGGCAAAACTTTCTTTCAGTCATCGATGTCAAAGGTGATTAGGCCAAGATTTTTCTTAGATATGCCTTTTCTTCATGAAGATAAGGTCATCTCGTAGGTCAGAGAGGTTTCCTACCAATTCATCCACCTTTAGGATCAAAGGTCTTTAGCCTCATATATGGTCGTGATCTTTGGTTTCCAGTGCCTGACCGGGAGGGACCTCGAATTTTGGTGACCTTGTCCTCTTGAGAAAATTTCCTACCAGAGACGACTAACTTACCAGCTTAAGCCATTGAACCTGGTCATCATGGATGTAATGGTTTGAAGAATCCATTTTAAAGTTTTCATATTCCCGGACTAGAAGTTGAAGTTTGGCTTTACAGACAGGGTGGTGCCCTCATATAGTACCTCTAGTTTCTTCCATACCTCATGAGCGTTAGTCACCCCATGACTTGAGTGTACTCGGCATTGGTCAAGGCACAAAGGATGATGTTGAGAGCTTGGTGGTTGTATTTGAATCTCCTTTTATCCTCATTACTCATCGATTCGAGTGGTCGATCTCGGCACTTCCAAAGGACCTTTCACGGTGGCACTCCATATCATGATGTCGGTGCCCTTAAGGTAATTTTCCATTCTAAACTTCCGAATGGATAGTTGAAGGAATCAAACAGGGTGGCTTCACAAAGTGGATGCCCCTGTGGCTAAGTGCCATATTCGGGCCTCGAGACATTTCACTAGATTTTGTAAAAATGGCTCAACAGACCAAAAACAAAGTGTAAAGTGGGAATAAGACAAGAAACACAAGTATTACTCTTAGATACACTTTAAAATGATCACAAAACACTCAAATGTGACACTTGATCAAAACAGATTTTTTTTTGACAGATTTTAAAGACACTGCCTTGTACTCACTATAACTCAAGGATTACTTTGATTTTAGTGCTGATATTAAAAGTGTTTATACACTCGATATATGAGCTACAAATAACACCGAGATCATACCAAGTTGTGTGTCAAAAACAGCTCACAAAAACTGATTCAGCAAAGCAAGGGAAAAACAAAGCAAAAGCAGTTCGAGATCAAGGTGCAGATTTCGTGGTTCAACTCGGATGAGTTCAGGCCTTTCACTACACTTCCTATAGGCTTATATTTGTGCAATGAACCTTCTTAGACAAAGAAACAAAACAAGGAAACAAAAACACACAATTCGATTCAAATTTGCAAAGAAGATTACTCGAGTTTACTTTCACGACAAGTAGCCCTAGTGTTCAAGCCAACCACTCTCGATACCAATTGTGGAGTCCTATACGGATCGTATACTAGGTGTATAAGCACACAAGGGGTTGGATGTGCTTTTAAATTTTTCGAGTTGTTTTTAACGCAAGATGGCTCTCAATTTCAACCCTTTTAATACACCTAGGTTGTAACACCTTATTCAAGTGATTACTAAGGCAATGAACACTTTTAGTTAACTTGATTAAGTTTATACCATGCTAATCAACGTCTTTCATATGAAACATAAGTTCAAACGGTGCTTGCAATGCGATGAAAATTAAACAAAGCAAGAAAACTGTGGTAAGTGTGTGTTGACGTGAATTAAAGCAATAAAACACAAGAATGATTACCCAGTTCGGAAAACTGAATACCAATGTATTCAGCCCTACGTCTGGGGGTTTTCTATTAAGGTATGCTACACAAGACTCTACCTAAACTAGACACAACCCACACTTAAACAAATTTTCTACACAAGAAATCAGAAACCTCACTGCTTTACCCTCAGTAAAACAGTCCTAAAACATGCGAACCTACCCCTACACAAGTAAGTAGGAACCACAGCACCTATGAGAGTTGCTACACAAGACAAACCTCTCAAAACAACGTCTCAAAACAGACAAACACAACAAGAGTATGCAAACAGCGTTTATGAGACTCAATTCAGCAAATTAAAGCACATGGAAGCTAAATAAACGTGTTAAAACATATAACAACTATAAATTAACTTCCCAACTGAGATATCGACGATCTTCAATGAGAACTATGCAGCAAATCGGCTGAATATGATCCAAAGAAGAACACAAAGAACTAGACCGCGAAAGAATCGATGAAGATCTGCTTCGTTTACCAAGTTTCTCTTTGATTCAGCCTTTGATGCCTCTTGTAAACTTGTTGATTATCCTCTATACTATGTGTATGAACGAATTGGAGTGATTTTATGTGAGGAATACTCGACTTTTCTGCTGCACTCCATGTTTAACACCAAACAGCCCCATATATAGCTATTTTTAGGGTTGCAGCCTCTTTTCTTGTAAAATACCTCTTGTGCCCCTATCAATCTTGAGTAGAACGTGTAATATATAGATAATAGCATTATTTCCAATCAATTCAAATTGATACAACCGGATTTATCTCAATTAATTAACCCAATCAAATCAATTATCTATTTTTGGAAACAGTTTAAATAAATACAAGTTTATCTTCAAATTTTCTATATGATCACGTGCCCAAATCAAGATGATCAAAGAATGAAATATTCTCATAATATTGTCAACTATAATCCCTCAAATTTTCAGCTAATTTGGAGTTGAACCCGTCACTCAAAAAGACACCACAAGTCAACTATCTCACAGACAGACAGTTTTACTGAAGCATTTTGTGGTCAACTTTTAGCTATGATAAAGACCTTAAATCACAAAAGTTTCTTGAGACAAAATGTACCCTTATATTCAATCTATAACATATAAACAATTCTACTCATTCCAAGTAGTATAGGGTACTTAAAAGTGTGACACATCAGCACATCAGAAAGCTGTAACACAGACTTTCACAATCTGATGCGTTTTTGTTCAGCATGGTGTGTGCTCTGTGTTGCATGAAAATGAGATATTATATATTCGTTTTGTAGCTTGAATTATGAGATTTCCAACCATATAAAGATCATGCAATTTGGTTCAATATTGAGCAAGTTATGGGGGTGTGAACATGGGTGAAAAACAGTCCAACACTTAGAAAAATTCAGCAGATTTTTATCACATGAACCTTAATTTTGACCTAATTCGATTTTGATCAAATTGAACAAATTAAAGCATGATTAGGATCAATTATAAGTGTATTAATGTAACTAAACATGTTTCACATCATTAGGGTGAGTTTGGACCACTTCCCCCAAAATTCCCAAAATGCCCTAAGTTGACCTAATTACCCTTTTCCAACTTGAATCAATTCTAAGCATGATTAGGGTAAAATTAAGCATGTTCAACGTAATTCAGCTCATTGCATGTTCAACGTAATTCAGCTCATTTCACACTATTTGACATGGTTTGACCAATGTTGACTTTCCCAATTTAACCTTTATGGTGTTATCATCAAAACCAAAATCTAGGGTATCACAATAAGGTGAGATAAATTATGTCATCCATTATTAAAAACAATTACACAAATTGTCTTTCGGGCACTACACCTAACAATCTCCCACTTGCACGAAATGACAAGCAACGATTGTTTTTAGAGCACACCCATTCTCATCTTATTCACAACACTCTCCCACTTGCTCTAAAAGCAGATGAGATATATCCCTCAATGCCGCACCCTCCAAGCACTCAACTTGGTACACTGATTAGTTTGGTTGTCGGTTCGGGAAGATCTTTAGGATCGAAACGTCGCCGATCCATCTAATCAGGCGGTACTCTCTCTCAATATGCTTTTGACCTCTAGTGATTGAGAAGATCCTTCTAAGCTATCTCTTCACTGTTTTTGCAATGAAGTGATATCGGCTCACTAGACCTGGAATTACTCCCAGATCAGGAAGGAAATTCCTAAGCACTATGAGTAAACACTGAGCCCGAGATCGTCCAAACGATCATCCTTAATCTACCTATAAGTCAGAATCAGTGTAGTCACCCATATTCAAGTTTGCACCCAAATATACAAGCACATTATTCCTCGTTCTTCAAAAAAATACTTGAGGACGTACTAACACCGCTATTCAATGCTTGAATCTGAGATTCGACTACTATTGACTTGTGTTAAGCTGACTTGCCCTTATCCCAGAGAGACTCTATCCCATTTTCTCTTTATCCGAAGATTTGGAGAATCATTCCTAAGAGGTAGGGTAGGACTACTCTCGATGAATGTTGCATACGTATATGCAAGATCATCTTAACCAATAACACGGATGGGATAGTCAATGACTCACTCTTGTGAATTTGACCGAATCAGATTCTTAGAATATAGTCCAATTCTCTCATCCAGAGAATCTTGGAGTGTCAGTTTCCGACATCAGATAGCACACCCATGTTGTTTCCAACCGTTGCAGTGTTATCATTCATGAACACTAATACTACTACTTTACCAATATTGATATCCAGTCTACGAAAGACTTATCAATATTCTGGTCAAGTCCACATATTTTAAAACATGTGACTTTAAATGACCGAGAGGTTCTCTTAAATCCACAAAGGATATAAGCCCCGGCAGTCGTCCTGCCATTTGTTTTAACCAAGACCCTTCTGTTCCGAATGAATCCAGACTCCGTTTGTCGGCAAGAAAGTCTCAGGGAATCACCCCTATTTTCTGCTTTCTAACAAAATCTAGCAAGAGTGAGTGGTGAGAGAGTTCAAGGTCTGGTTAACTCTCTACTTGTCAGGGAATCACCCCTTGACCACTCAGCTTTGCGCTGAAAGTTTAAAATTTCCTATTCATTCGACTCTTTTCCGTGTAGATCCAATTGCTCCCACTCGGGCTGAGACACTCTCGTGGTTCTACAAGAGGTGAAACAGAATCGAGTATCAAAACTCCATTCATAGGGTTAAGGCTTTCAAACCAACCTCTATGATCAGAATCATATACAGCCCACTAAGAGCCATAGGTTATCAATCACCCTAGCAGACTGTAGAGTCCACAAAACTACAATGGGTCAACGGTTAAACCATACTCCCACTGCGTTTTGGGTGGATTGACATTCTGATCTAGTAGTTTTTATCAGTGCAATCACCAACATCCGATGTTGGACGTGGTCTGATTAAATCAGATAGTAACTACCTTTGGGTAACCGTACTCCAAGGTTTAAGGTCATTACTTATAGATTCTATCGTAAGGTTTGTGACATACTTCAACCGTCACTTTCGATCTCAAGAATCTTATAACCAACCTTCACTCACTCATTTAGATATTTCACGAACAGTCACAATCTGAACGTATGCGCAAAAATCTCCAGGCCTACCTTCAAGCATTAAATGCTAAATGCCTACATTTAGGAAGTGGTGTGAACCGAATTCACTCCTTATCCATAAATTCACTAGCATCTTCTAGGTAGACTTCTCGGTTTACATAATAATGTTAACCGTTATTTTGCAACCAATTATCTTAATCGAGTTTAGCGAAGTATTGTAGCACATCAATAACTATATAGGGCCACCATGGTTTCTTCCTCGGTGATAATCATTCCACTAAGAGGCGGGCCGAGCATCAGTCCCAAGACTATCGATAGCCTATTTCGAGCATGGAATACTCTATTCTCTGTTAAAATCAGAGACTCCTCCTCGTATTCTTTCGATAAACTAAATCATGTTTCGAATAGTTATCAGACAAAATGTCACCACTCAAAAGCTCCCATTAGCTTGTATATTTCACTAGACCCCAAAGGTCATTGTGAACAAGCTATGTTACTTCTTCAGATCTATTACCCTTTCCTAATAGAAAGGAAGCTTAGTCATTGTTCCTTTGAGACAGTGTTCCGAGACTGGGAGATAGGAATCACCCTTAGCCAGTCGTTAGGTCTTATCTCTAGGATATATGCACTAATTAATAGATTATGAAGAATCGTTTATCTTAATACGGAAACCATTTGCCTATAATAGTTTAAGACGTGTTACATATACCTTTTCAGCATTTCTTAGTGGTTCTGACTTTATCAAACAAAAGTCCGAGTCTCGGATTCGTACTACAAATGTCAAATTCGCTTTCTATGATGCAACAATATATCTAGTTGAAAGTGAATCCATTTGTTCCAACGAATCAAAAGTAAAAAATAAATTTGTCCGTGATATTCAAGGATCGAATCAAAAATTCATTTCCTCATACCACTCCCACTAATCTAGCTGAAATTACTGCCCGTTGTTACTCTATTAATCGTTAATGCAAAGCTTTCTTGTTCTTCCAAAGAACTAAGTTACCGAGTCAAGTTACTCGGTTAAGAAAGTCGCTAAGGATTCATTGGTTAGTGATCCAAAATCACTTTCCTTATCCTATAATTTCTTTATTTAATGTTTCGGTTTAGCCTCAAAACTTTAGCTAAGATGATTAACACTTATAGACATTCTTTCCCATTCTTAACTTTCCTTAAAAGGAAATAGTCTTGAACTAGCAGTTCGTTTGAGTAGACACTACTCGTGAACTATGGGATGTCTAATGAAAGCATTACCTAGTGGGACTAATTTTCTAATAAATTAGAAAAACATAAGATAAAAGCTCCCACTAGTTTATCGGTTCCAAATACCGTCTAACTAGCGACACTTTAATTTATGATTCTCCAATTTTTCTATTTGAAAATTTCTCGTGTAGACACTTGATGACGGTCAAATTATACCCGTAAATGTCATCAACATTATCCTTAAATCGAGATTAATAATGTATATTTCATATTAAATCACTCGTTTATATTTATTATTTAATGTTAAGTGATTATTAATATGATATTTGGTATTTAGCCGTTTTCATTATTTAAAGCAAATTTATTGTGCGATAAATGCTGATTTTGTAGATCACGACAAATTGAGAGGATTAATGTCATTCAATCAATGGTCTCAAGATAATAGAGGAAGAAAATCGGAGCATTAAATGAAAGATTAATCAGATCAACACGGAAGCGTGCAGTGAGGAACAAGATAGACGAGAGAAACGTTTAACGCGTGCAGAAGAAGGCTCGGTCGACCGAGCCTATCTATTCGGTCGACCGAGTATGTCGGCTCGGTCACTTTTCGGATTTTTTCGTATTTACCTTCTAGATCCTTCATAAGTCGGCAGAAACCCCTATATAAGCAGCAGCTACGAGAAATTGTAAAACACACCAACACATCCCTTAATCCCTTCATTCTTTCTTCAATCTTACAATTCATAATATCACTTTGATACAATGTAGAATAATTTGAGGGTTTCAAAGAATTTAAGAGTTTTGCAAATATGTAAGCCTTTATTTTCTGTTTCTTCCTTTTAAGTAATTAACGCCTCCCAATTATGCTTTATCGTTTGAATTAGTTAATCATAGCTAGATGATGTAGATCTAGGCTATGACATTAGGGATGTGGCGACACCTTGTCTATGGGGATCCCATAACCTACGTCATCTACTTAGTTTCTATCCATGAATTTGCATTGTTTAATTAATGCGTATCTATGTTAGTTTATATGAATGCTTTACGAATTACTGTATAATCCGTTGTGTATGATGAAACGCTGAGAGATATATTCAGGGATGCAATCTGGGGGAAAGGACCATTCGGTCGACCGAGTGTCTGTATTCGGTCGACCGAGCCCCCCTGTTCATCCGTTAAATAGCCACGTCTTTATGGTTAGGTTAACTTAATAGAATTTATTATCTCAGTAGGTATGGCTATGGCTACGTTACTCGCTTAGTTGAATTAAAATGTGTAAGAAGGAAATACCGATATAAAACTCTTAGGTAGGCTCATGAATTGATCTTCGGACGATCAGCGTTATCTAGGTAGGTTTATATTTCGGAATTGCATGCACCTGCTTATACGTACGTCGTAGATTAGCATGAGACTATAACTTGGTAATTGCTAGTTGGACGAGAGCTTGAGTGATCGTTAGGAAGTACGCCTAACCATAGGAATGTTTCTGACGAGGTGTCACGGTCAATATCGGCATCCTTAGAGTCGTAAGCGTGTGAGTTATATGAGATGGAGGCACTAAAAGGCGAAGTCACGTAACAATATCACAGTGAATTAGTGACTTACCGGTGCTAAGTCAAGTTAAAGAGGATGACTCCCGTAGCCAATCTAAGATAGATACAAATGGATTGACAGTTAATAAGTTCAGTTTATTATATAAATTATCTAGGTCCAAACGGTAAAGACTATGATTGGGGAGGTTAATTACGTTGTGTCGAGTCGTGTCTTTACCTTTCTTGTCTTATGTTGGTCGTAGACCGCCTCTATGTCCTTGACATGTTTAATTAATTGTTTGTATATAAGATGATCCACAATTGGTTCCCTGTGGGATCGACCTTGATTCACTATAGCTATACTACGATGGGCTGAGTCCTCTTGCTAGTATTGGTTTATGGTGGTCAAGTATATTATAACCTGATTGACCCCGATCAAGTTTTTGGCGCCGTTGCCGGGGACCAACGGTCAATTTTATATATAAATAATTTTCTTATTCATGTCAAGTTTTCTGGTTTTAGAGTCTGTTTTTACGTTTTTGAGTCCTCTCGTTTATCTCGCTTCTGTCGAAAATTCCAGATTCTTAAAATAAAAATAAAAAAAAAAAAAAATTTATTCGGTCGACCGAGAGACCTCATTCGGTCGACCGAGAATTTATAATTTTTTTGTTTTGTTTTGTTTTGTTCTTGTTCTGTTCTGTTTACACGGTTTCTGATTTGTGTTTTTTGAGTCTGGAATTTCGCGTGTCTGTTTATCCTCAGTATGTTTAATCCGTGAGTCTCGATAGCAAAGCATGGGAAACCATGTTAAAATCGATCTCACGGTCTATTTTGTTTTTCTTCTGTTTGCAGAAACCAGGGAAGCAATAATCCAAGTCAATAATTTTTCACGGGCGCTGAGAAAATAACCCAGCAAACATGTGGAGCTACGAATCTAAGATGGGAAAGCGATGAAGCAATACCTTTAAAGCACCAAGATGGCTCCGGAAAAAAAAATTTAAAGGCTTAAATTCTTCGTGGTACAATGTTGAAGGCAAGGTACTACCTTTTTTTTTGCTTATGTTTTACTACCTTTTGGTTTTTTTGAGCATAAGTTAGCCTATACATGGACCTTAGTATGAATCTTAGCCCGGAGTTGGTTTGTAAGATTAATTTTATTAGTATCGATGGTTTTGCCCCAAATCTGTCTCATCTAGAGGGTGTAAGGAAACATGTAGTCGTTGAAAGGAAGCAGTGAATAACGAGTTCCTCGTAGTTCTGTTAAAATCTCTTTGTCCTATGCATGAGATTGCTTCTACTGGCCAGAGGAGCAACAAATTGTGTAGTTTAAGCATTCACAATCTAAAGAAGACGTTGAGTTTTGAGAGAACACCATCTTCTGCTTTCGTTGAGTTTTATGGTGATGGCTTCTCGGTGAACCCACCTTAAATGAAAAACGAGATTACGCTTTGGGTGACAATTTAGAAATCGGAGACTCTTAGTACATTGGTTCGAAATGGTCTAACCATGGTCGGGCGAGTTCAACCGAGCTTCGCTCAATCTACTCCTCCACGTGTGATGTATGCGTTAAAGAGCTTGACAAGACTTAGCATAACCGATAAGCCTTCGGGCTAAACGGGCTTATCTTGACGGATTGGCCTGAATCATCACATATGTTCCAACGAATAAGACGGCGTAGGCTTGCTTCTACACAACCGACCTTGTTCGGAGTACTTTGATTCATTGTTTCTTATTGTCAAGGACAAAACCGTAATTAGTAACCATAATTTTAACCGAGTTTCTTAGAATTCACTAATTCATAAAACGAGAGCCGAGGTAAGAGCTTTGTATAAATGGTATGGATAAATGTCGTTTCCTAGGTCTCACAACCAAGGGAAGGGTATTAATCCGCAAAAGCGACAAGCCACCTCTAATAGTGCTCAGAGGGTCAAAGTCTGGCGAATCCAAGAATGATAACTGACAAGGATACTTTTTGAAAAGTCGAGTGAGGACTTTAAACTCAGAACTACTTCTTTAAAACCCTTAGGATTTCTTTTTAGGATTTTAGGTTTTTCTTTCTTTGAGTCAAATAAGAGTAACGTGACATATGTTGAGGTTTTTTATTTTGCCGTGTTCCGATGGCCATTGGACTAAGGATGTGCAAAACTTTTTTACTCAATATAGGCCACGTGAAATAGAGTTCCGTAGGAGAGTCGAAAAATTGCTAAAGAAAAGGAAATTTAGCAAACAACCTTAAGATGGAAGCATTAAGAGAACTTGAGAATTATTGAAAATGTAACAGAGAATGATTGGTGCGAACAAGAACAATCTTGGTCAAATTCTAAAACTTTTTAGGTGATCCAAGTGAAAATCCAAAGTGATATGCAATTCATTCTGCAATTATCCTTATCTTTCCCTTTACACTTTTTCACCTTCAAACTTTTCGATCCTCTCACCAATCTCGCCTTTACAGCTCACATTTCTAACCATTCTTTCATCGCCTCTCTTTCTTTCCATCCGTTTCACTCTCCCACCCAATCCCATTCCTTTAAACAATTCTCAATCCCAAAAACACAATTTCTTACCCACCCTTTATCTTTTCTTCCCATCCTTATGTGTATCTTTTTCTAAACCCATCATAGTCTCAACCTCCATTTTGTTTACACAATACCTACGTGTTGCGGAATTTGAAATATTGCTCAGCTTTAGTGATTATCTTTTATCATTTTGATTTTCATGATCCTAGTTGGAGTAAGTGTAGCTCTGACCCTAGCTAGATTTTAAAGGTTTTTGGTTCGATCAAAATACAAAATATCTTTCTACCGGAAGTTTTAAATTTCACATTTTTTCCGTCTATTCCGGCATTTCTAGATGATAAGTTTTGTTCTGAACTATCACACCGATCCGACCTTGTTGATGATGGTTATGACTTTTACGTAATACATTGGGTTATTAGTAATTTCAAGGAGTAGTTACATCTCCCTAAGTTCTTGATATCCAATGCAAGCGAGAATTTTCTGCGCTAACTGTTTGATTTTATCGTTATCCTCTAGGTCGCATTGCATCTGTTATACCTTACCAAGTTTCTCTTTTATACTGGACCATACATAGTGAGCCAGTCCACCTCGTGTTTTCCCACATGGGGTTATGCTTTTTGATCTTTGTCTTATCCACCCGGTTTTTAGATGAAGACTACCATCTTTAGTTGCTTGTTTATTTTTCTTTCTATTTAGTATTTTTCTTGTCTTTGGTTGTATAAAATAAAGTGGCTTAAAATGTTTTTCGGTATTCATACCTAATTACTGCCACATTATTCTATAACTTCCATAGACATGGTGTTATTAACGGTTTCGTGGAGTTTGTCTGCTTATACAGGTTTTCACTTGCTTCTCCACAACGTGCTGACATTTACTCCGATATTATTCCTTTACTTGAGATCCGTTTCCAGAGCTAAGTATTTTTATTAAATTCTCATTTATTTTTGTCATTGAGGACAATGCCATGTTTAAGTGGGGGGTAGGAGACTTAGCTATGTTGTTATGATTAAAATTTGAATGAAACGGTAGAAAAATTGAAAAATTGAATACATACCATATTATTTATCTCGCACTTTAGAATTGTGAGTTCCTAGCTAAGAATTGATAGGAAAGGAACCAAGTTTCATGAGTACGTGATCATTTTATACTTATGTTAGGTAAATTTAAGGATATTCATGCTCGTTTTTGCAAGTAGTTATTTATTATTCAATTACTCAATCTGTGAATCGAGTATACCGCGCAAATCATAATAACTGAAGAAATTATGTGTACATTGCATAGATGATTGGTTATGTAAACTTAGTGTCAATATCTATCTGCTGATGCATTCTTATATTTTAGCCATTAAAGCGGAGTAATAAGCTTGAGACGTACCTGTGTTTGACAATGCGTTAAAACACTGGGCTTGTAGTAACATTACCAAAGTAGCCCCGCGCTTGTGGTAACATTCGATGCTATACATGATCTAAGATAGGGGGATACTCTAAAAAGTTTTCTTCCTTGAGATTAATAGTATTTGAAAAATATGAAGATATGAAAAAATATTCAACTCTTTAAGAGGCTTTGAGTAGTACTCGGTCTCCAAGTCCAAAATCCCTATAGATACGCTCTTGCTTATTGCTCTAGTGCTCTAACCATTGCGAGGCATAAGAAGTATGAATGTTGAGGTTGGTAGGTTGAGATTGCGAAGTTAGCATAAACTCTAATCTTGCCACGAATATATAAAACTAAATGCACATGCACACATCCCTTCGATTCATAGTCAGTAGTGAATAATGGATATCTTATGAGAATGACTAGTATGAGTTGACTCGAGTTTCTTGTGTAAGTATGATTTGACCATAGAAAATGTTGTCTTGGGGAATGACTTATTGATGCTTTGTTCGGGACGATCAAAGTCTAAGTGGGGGGTAGTTGATGACGGTCAAATTATACCCGTAAATGTCATCAACATTATCCTTAAATCGAGATTAATAATGTATATTTCATATTAAATCACTCGTTTATATTTATTATTTAATGTTAAGTGATTATTAATATGATATTTGGTATTTAGCCGTTTTCATTATTAAAAGCCGATTTATTGTGCGATAAATGCGATTTTGTAGATCACGACAAATCGAGAGGATTAATGTCATTCAATCAATGGTCTCAAGATAATAGAGGAAGAAAATCGGAGCATTAAATGAAAGATTAATCGATCAACACGGAAGCGCAAAAGCGGGGGAACAAGATAGACGAGAGAAACGCTTTAACGCGCAGTAGAAGAAGGCTCGGTCGACCGAGCCTATCTATTCGGTCGACCGAGTATGTCGGCTCGGTCACTTTTCGGATTTTTTCGTATTTACCTTCTAGATCCTTCATAAGTCGGCAGAAACCCCTATATAAGCAGCAGCTACGAGAAATTGTAAAACACACCAACACATCCCTTAATCCATTCATTCTTTCTTCAATCTTACAATTCATAATATCACTTTGATACAATGTAGAATAATTTGAGGGTTTCCAGCAATTTAAGGGCTGCAAATATGTAAGCCTTTATTTTATGTTTCTTCCTTTTAAGTAATTAACCCCCCAATTATGCTTTATCGCTTGAATTAGTTAATCATAGCTAGATGATGTAGATCTAGGCTATGACATTAGGATGTGGCGACACACTTTGTCTATGGGGATCCCATAACCTACGCCATCTACTTAGTTTCTATCCATGAATTTGCATTGTTTAATTAATGCGTATCTATGTTAGTTTATATGAATGCTTTACGAATTACTGTATACTCCGTTGTGTATGATGAAACGCTGAGAGATATATTCAGGGATGCAATCTGGGGGAAAGGACCATTCGGTCGACCGAGTGTCTGTATTCGGTCGACCGAGCCCCCCTGTTCATCCGTTAAATAGCCACGTCTTTATGGTTAGGTTAACTTAATAGAATTTATTATCTCAGTAGGTATGGCTATGGCTACGTTACTCGCTTAGTTGAATTAAAACGTGTAAGAAGGAAATACCGATATAAAACTCTTAGGTAGGCTCATGAATTGATCTTCGGACGCTCAAATGCTATCTAGGTAGGTTTATATTTGGGAATTGCATGCACCGCTTATACGTGCGTCGTAGATTAGCATGAGACTATAACTTGGTAATTGCTAGTTGGACGAGAGCTTGAGTGATCGTTTTAGGAAGTACGCCTAACCATAGGAATGTTGCCTGACGAGGTGTACGGTCAATATCGGCATCCTTAGAGTCGTAAGCGTGTGAGTTATATGAGATGGAGGCACTAAAAGGCGAAGTCACGTAACAATATCACGTTGAATTAGTGACTTACCGGTGCTAAGTCAAGTTAAAGAGGATGACTCCGTAGCCAATCTAAGATAGATACAAATGGATTGACAGCTTAATAAGTTCGATTTATTATATAAATTATCTAGGTCCAAACGGTAAAGACTATGATTGGGGAGGTTAATTACGTTGTGTCGAGTCGTGTCTTTACCTTTCTTGTCTTATGTTGGTCGTGAGACCGCCTCTATGTCCTTGACATGTTTAATTAATTGTTTGTATATAAGATGATCCACAATTGGTTCCTCGGGATCGACATTGATTCACTATAGCTATACTACGATGGGCCTAGTCCTCTTGCTAGTATTGGTTTATGGTGGTCAAGTATATTATAACCTGATTGACCCTGATCAACACTACACAATTAAAATTCACTAGAAGAATTTTATCGTCCCAATCATCTTTCAAACTAACTACGGTTGTCTCTCGTCATCGCGACGAGTGACAAAGCAGTGACATACTTATCTACGCTACTTAAGTCTTGAAGGCTCAAGAGAAATATCTCTTCCGAAAAATTAATCGCATGTAAGATCAATAAGTACATCGTTCTAGTTACTAACCACTTTTTAACGGTCATTACTAGTCAATTTTACACTAGCAGTCTAGCACCCTGAGAGATATGTATAACAATTTGTAAATAAAATTGACAAAAAAATAAATCCAAATCATACACTACTAATAAATTTTAGGAACATAAACTAAGTACTTATAGTCTATCCTACTGCTCCAAGGATTTAATCTAATGCCTCAAAGCCGCCTTAGGGTAGGTCAAAGAGGTTTCGATTAATATTGAAGATCGAGTTGAGAATCGAACATCTCATTTGTGATCGCCAATCACCTTTCCTTTTCAGCCAAGGTACTACCAAAAATACCTTTATGAGTGTGACCCATCATGTGTCGATTTTTAGGTAGACCCCGAGTGTGCCGCCTTAGGGTCGGTCGGTGACCCGACGAGTACCCAAAATCCTATCCTTTCGAGACCAAGCCTTGAATTTTGATAGCGGTGAAGGCCTTCCTTAGGAGGCCACCCCAGTGCCGGCACGAGGCGTCACCATTCTCTCCGCTCCCCACTCAATATTTTGAAAAAGTGGTGGGTGTACTGATCACGCTTTTTGGATTTGATGTTACATTAAGGAACAATAAATCATAGGCCCGAATGTTGTCGGTTACGTGGGCTAGCCCACCCGACCTATTCGTTGGAACACATGTGGCCGCCGGACGGGTCAAAACTAGGGGAGCTCCGCTGAGCCGTAGTGGCTCTTCGGATGGCTCACCTTTGCTGCACTTCGCAAACACCACACGTGGAGGGTGAAGTCGATCGAGCCGTAGCTACCGCTGACCACCCAACCGTGGTTAAACCACTTTCAACCATGTATGCCCGTGATAATCCAATCCTTAAACATCAAACTTTCACGTAGACACTACGGAACAAAAACGTAATCTCGCTCTGTAAGGTGGAATTCACCGAGAATCCAACACCTTTACCACGAGGTTTCGGATTTTACTCCTTATGCTTTCGCAGAGTGGGATTCACCGAGAATCCATCACCCAACCTCGACGATTGAAAAACCCGTGTTCCTCGGTTTTACCCTAATTAGTTTCTAATTAATATCAAACAATTAATTAAAACTAATTACGTGTTTTATACATGCCTAACTAATTCCTCGAATTAATTTCTACATGTATGCATATGGAGTGGAATTCATGATATGATGCATGTCATGGCAATTTTCCGGTTCTACACATACAATCTAAACATGTATTCTAGTGCGGAAAATAAACACCGAGATGGACCGTTGGCACCCCCGTATCTAATCTATTAGAAAATAAATAACCAAAACCCTAATTAGGGTTTACTATTTTCTAACAAAATCTGCAGCTGTTCAAACTCTTCGATGATCAGGAAAACAAACGAACACGGATCGCAACAAAACTTTCCAGATCTGTTCTTCACTCCTCGGGCTTGAATATGGACGGTTGGATCGGATTTTTGACTTGTCAATTTTCTCTAGTGAACCGCCCAACTTGTTGCTGGATCTGACTGTTACAACAGCGCCTCAAAGACTTCCCGAGGGCGATCGGGAATCGAGATGAATCCCGATCGACCTGAAATTTTTATTCCAAGTCAAAAACTCCATGTTAATCGATCTGACCGGTCGGATTTACGTTTCAACGGTCCAAACTCTTCCAGAAATTCGAAGAAGTAACAGCTAGGGTTTCTGTGAATCCTGCGTTTTTCTGTTACAGCAGCCACTTCATTGCAACGAACGGATATTGAGACAGACTCCGATCGACCCCAAATTTGGATGGGTTGTTCTTCAACTTTTAATCTTGATTCTGACCGGAGGGATCGTCGTTTCAACGGTTCTATCAACGGGAAAAACGAAAAAACTAAACAGCTACTAAACAGATCTACTTTCAGGAAATTAAAATTGCAACAACAAATAAATTACATAATTTCCTATACTCATATGAACGAATTTTCTTCGTTTATATGAGTTTACAATAGATCTAACGGGTAAACAGTGCCAACCCCCAATCCATCTCTTCAACCATAGCAATCAATCATTATCAAAGCACAAAACAATAAATAAAATTTACCTACTTGCAATTCCACTCCTTTAAATCGTTCAATTAAGATTATGACTATATAAATCGTGGAACCTGGCTCCGATACCACATGAAGGATGCAGGTTCTTAGATCTAAACGAGTTAGATCTACGTGCAGCGGATAGATCACGACTTATACAACACAATACATAATTAAAGGACTTAAACTACTACGGGTTAAGATCATGTTACCAATAGTAGGAAGAGAAGCCAAGATCTTCCGATGTGTTCTCCAAACGGCGGTTGGTTGACACCCTTCTTGATATACGAACCTCCTTGATATGCAACACCAACACCCAAGACAAGAAAACTAATTATTTCTCTCTTTTTGCTATGGTGGTCGAAATTTTTCAATTAAAAGGCTTGGGAGAACTCTCTTTATATAGGAGAGTAAACCTTGTCCTCCAAGAATTAAATAATTAAGAGATAATTATTCCATTAATCCTTTATTTCAAATAAAATATAAATAAAATGATTATCCCAAACAAACTAGGATAAATCATATTATTATCTAATATTCCATGAATTGTCATTTAACAAATAAAAGATAAATCACATGTCAAATAATTATCCAAGAAAACTAATTTCTCTCTAATTAATCAACATCATTGGCGCCACCTTTAGGGTTTCCAAGTCCACATAAAATGTTTTTTATGTGTGTTATATTATTTAGCCCAACTAAATAATATCTATGCATATCAATTAATTAGCCCAGCCAATTAATTATCACTGAGGCCCAAATAACAAGATTATTAATAATTAATTATTCATCGAACAGAATAAGTACATTAATTATTAATTCCGGGATTACGCCTCCATAAACCCGAAACTGAACTCTACCGATTATAGATGTATACTTATACTCAACCCATGAGTGAATAAGCGTCCATTGATATAATCACTACATACGGATTAACCCTCCATAGATCGTCCCATTCGAGAGGGATGTCTCCGTGAACCCGACTCGAATATCTTATCCTTATTTACCATTAACCCACTAGTGATCAATTAGTTCATATATCTGACTAGTAGCTAATTAGTCTAAATATGAACTCGGCCGATCGATCACTTTCTTAGGGCTAACAAATAAGGGGATCGTGTCTCTCTACTTCCCGCAGAAGGAATGGATTCCATGTCTGTGAAAATCGAACTACTCACTCATCGGGAGATAGTGCCAATGAGAAGTGGCTTGGAACACATATCTAAGTGAACCGTAACTAATACATCAAACACTACCCCGAGACAAGCGGACTCAGTGATCACCTCAGATTAAGGTTGATCCATATATGATCATATAATGATTTAATAAGATTCCTTGATTACGGAATTATACCGAGAAATACAGATTAAATCGGTCCAGTCCTATATGAATGCCATCATATATAAATGCCCCACGTAGGTACCCTCTACCGACAGTCGGATAAGACTATCACACCCTAAGGTGTTCTGGGCGCATTATTGGTCTTTTAATCAAGAGACCCTAAACTCTGATTAAGTTCACCACGGACTACCAGTTTAAGTATATCACCACTAACTCAATCCTCACGTGTAATCCATACACTGAGTTAAGCGGTTACATACTGATATACTTAGGGTTTGCAGGAGTGTATTACTTTACAAGCACAAAGCACGTAATAAGGTGAGATAAATTCTGTCATCCATTATTAAAAACAATTACACAAATTGTCTTTCGGGCACTACACCTAACATGTCTAAGTTCAAATTCGACTCTAAGATATATGATATCTTGTGAGTATGATTAATTTAGAAAGATTAAAATGCGGAATACACAAAGATATGAAAGTGAAGCAAACGTTGCAACATTTTCGGCTTTGTTTTCTAAGTCTAGTAAACTGACAAAGGAGCTAAATAAATGTTATTACGTTCCGGTTCTTATGAAGAACACAAACTCAGTTGTTTGTTAGGATTTAGTAGACATATTTAATTGTAAGGAATAAATGTTATTCTAATAAAATTGAAAGGTCACTGAATTTAACAAACTAGATTGATGTCACTATATAGTTGATACAGGTAAAAAATCTCAATTAAATATTTGTATAGCTATTATCCTTGATATTTATGGTTGTTCTAGATTTCGACTCTCTGGATGAGAAACGTATAATCAAATCTCATTCAGATGATGTCTGAACTATATGATTATGAAACATGTGGATAATACGTATCTTATCTAAAGATGACTAAAATACCCTTTTATGAAAATGTTATAGATTCTAGAAAAAATTGCCTAAAGCCTAAGCATACCAAAGGCTTGTTGGCTTATGACAATTAATGCCACAAATAATCGTTTATTAATCTCTATGACTATTTTTAGAAATAAGTCAAGTGTACTCGAAGTGAAATGTGAAATTGAAAAGCCGAAAAGTTTGAGCTAATACGAACATGAGATCGATGAGCTACTTAGGAATTGATCTTCAATTGGATTGAAGTAATTAATAACTGAAAGGTGTTTCAGAAGTCGTCTGATAAGGAATCGAATTCTCCCTAAAAGGATATCATTTTGAGATGCGCGATCGGATTGCGGTTCCGAAATGTAAGCGACACTTTATACGATAAAGTTTTGACGTAATCCATGCGAAGAATCTCTTACCCGTTTTGGGATAGTGCCCTTAATCAAAACACATACTTAACCGAGTTCCAAAGAATAAGTTTGAATAAATTCCATATTAGATATGGTCAAGGATAATGTCAAATCTGTCTTAACCGATGATTTGAAGTTGTCATAGGCAAAGTCAGAAAGGCTTGGAGCCTAGTATGACATATGCAACTTTGTGGAATGTCTTGGCAAATACACTAGATATTGTCTACATTCCCGCGGAACAAAATGTTTGTCTTCAAACATGCTGTCTTCTAAAGGAAGTATTTCTTCCAAAAGAGATAGTGGGAGTAAGTGAGATCCCAAAAGAGTTTGAGAGCCACAAAGAGAGATTCAACCATAGGAACTTGAGCAGACGCCACATAGTGATGAGGTGTAGAACACTGCTCAGTGCACACAAATGTTCTATAAGTCTATGGATAACCTCAAGCCTAAAAAGGCTGCTGGTATGTTCATCTTGAAGAATGAATATCTCACGACTTATGAAGGAATGTTTGAAAGGCAAGATTGAGAGATATGGCCAGAGCCATAATATCCGAATTAGATTCCATCGATGATGACCAGTGTTGTGAACCTAGTCTGACTTACCTAGAGGGAATGTCCCTGAAAGGCTGACATGGATAGTAATATGATTACCATAAGGCTATAGTGACGGCTGAAGGATACGGGGTGTAAACCTTGTAATTATCTTTATGCTGCCAGCTGACCCAAGTTCTATTCAGACTATGCTTGTTATAACTTCGTATCATGGCAATATGATAGTGTTGAAGACGTTAGGCAAACAACTCGATGTTCATAGACGATAACATTATATGTGAGCCCACGAGATCCATTTATAGACTCAAACAAGTTTCTCTAGACAATTTCTTTGTTTGATAATCAAAGGAGTTTGATTTAGTCAAAAGAAGGGATATGCCCAATGTGCAAGAGGGATAGTGGGAGTGTGTTATGATTTTTGAGTAAGGTATTGGATATATCTCTCGAGAATTATCACCCTATGTCACGGTCAATTAATGTTTGGTAGTTCAAGGTCTTTACGAGAGCACTTGGATTAGCAGTTCTTATTTTTGAAACAAGAATCTATAGTGATAGATTTAACTGCTGTTAGTTTAAAGTTTACCTATATAGATGTGATGCTAAAAGAGTTTAGCATAGATCGCGACATGAGATACTTCTAGCCGGTGTTCTCAAGATCTATCTATGTTAGGACGTTAGTCCTAAAGATAAGGTGAAAGATGATGCTTATGGGAGGTTTCCTTTGCTACTGCAATAGGAACCATCATAAAAGTAATGCCAGATGTTCATAGTCCATGAAAAGTCATGATCAAGTATGAAAGTAAATCTGGTGAATGTCGAGAATATCCTTAACCAAGTTAAGGATGGTTTCTTAGATTATCGAAACTTGGAATCAGATAAATATAGGTATACAGACATATATCCTGAGTCTTATGAAGGTGAGTGGGAGCTACAGTCTGGGTTTGCAGTCACTTTTATTGAGTGATACAGTGGGCTAGAAATGTTCTTAGCTGGAAATCACTAGAGATTCTACAACTAGGCCAAAACACAGTAGTGCTGTAATACCCTACTCCCGACCCCTAGGTCCACTGGGGTCATTCTAGGAGGGGTTGCGAAGCTCTCGCCGCGACTTCAATAAAAATACTAGAAAACCCAAGATAATCCTCTAAATCCAAAATTTAACATAATAAATCCACAAGTTAATTTTACATTAATTCAATAACTATTTCCATTACAATATTACAACCCATAAAATTACAAAATCTCTTACAATTAAATGAAGTACCATCAGAAACAATAATTTCAATTTCCTCGCATCTCGATCAATCAACTCCTATACTCTTCATTACCCTCGATCATTAACCTGTATTTAATTATAGAAACAAAAACAAACAAAACAAAACAGAGAAACAAAGAAAACGGGGCGTCAGCAAAAGGCTGGTATGAGCCGCGTGTGCAAGTGTTATATATATAATAATAATATTAATATATAAAATAAAATAAAAATATCTTGATAAACTTTTAGAAATAACAGCGGAAGTCTTTTGTTGACTGATGATACAAATGAAAGTACAATTTTTAATATTGAAGTGCACGAGCATTAAGAAATCATGTCAAGTTTTATTTACAAGCACCAGCTTTGGCCGAGCTGATGAGTCAAGTACCGCCCAAACACCGTTTTACCATATGGATTTCAACCGCACTCCACGAGAACTAGCCATGCCTGACAACTCCGGCCGATTGTCAGGGAAAAGAATCAACCTTCACCGTGCAAACCTCCTACACGGCTCCAGCCAACCCTATCCATGCCCTAGGACCCACGCACCAACCGTCAGCCCTTGCTTTCCCGGCTGTAGCATGAATCTTCGGGGAAAAGGTACCGTCCCCACTCTTACGAGTGAGCACTCTAGCTCATCGTCGTAAAAGACTTGAGTCAAGAGGCCCCGAGACCGGTGACTAGCCGTTCTCCTAGAGCAGTAACTCTAATCCCCCTAGCCACCAGAGCTTTGACACTTTCGTGTCACGAGCGAGCGAGCGAGCAAGTATTAACCGTCAATTCCAAGTATATCAGTTTTTATAGTTACAAGATTGTGCAGTAGCTCAAAACGGTTAATGTTTTATTGTTTTTAAGACATCATTCGAAACGACTTCCGAGTTTAAAACATCATTTTAATATAAGTGAAATACTTGAAAATAATTAAAAGACACACTTTGGCTTTATATCAAAATAAAAGACTCACTTTGTGCCCGTTGCTATTAATATACTCAGATCCTGATAATAAAATCCGGCATCGCCTCTCACCAATGCATCTCTTATACTCTCCGATCCAGATGAAGTAAGTAAGATAATGTGTTATTACATTTACCATGAATCAACCACAATTTGCCTGCCTGCCGTGACATTCTTGTTTTATTACATAATTTGTTTATTTTTCCCCAACTCTTTCCTTATTAAATTCTAGGACATCATCCATTCATTACAAATACGAATTCTTAACCCAGTTAAATCATCTCAGTATGAAGAGACCAAAATGAGACACACGTCTTCAAAAAAGAAAAATATACAGCTCTACTTTCCCAAACATCAACTCATCTCCCACCATGGATTAAGAAACTTACTCCTCATGTCAATTTTTATTCTCCGTTCTTACCCACCCATCACTGTGATTCTACTTCCCAAATGGATATTCACCGACTACTTTCCTTTCTATTTATGTTGCGACAGCCTAAGAAAATAAAGAAACATTGGAGTATAGTATACAACGGTGTCGTCGAAAATTTGAAGTGGGTTTCAAGCAATGTAATGTGTGTATGGTGAAATGGGGTTCGATTGATGATGGAAGTGGCTATTTGCAGTTTAATAAAAGCATGGGGTTGATATAAAGATGACACAGCCATGATGGTGGAATTTGGAAAAAGAGAAACATATATTTACTCGAATCGGCAGAGAAGATGGTCGGATGAATGACCTTATTTATAAAAGGTCTGCATGGAAAAACAATGAGATACTAACTCCAGAATAAATATTAATTAATAAACAATAATGGTTTGTTTTAAACAACTTAGTAACGCTTAAATAATAACTCTGTATATCTCGACAGTTTACAAAATGGAAATTGACATAAAGTTGGGACGGTTACCAATAGCATATGGTATGTATTAACAAATTAATTATACTTGTATTTATTATCTTTAACTCAAATAACAAATGCATATTTATCGTCGCATGAATTTGTCACGAAAAATACTTCAAGTTTTATGCATCAATAGATCTTATTAGTTGAAAATATAAAGAATAAATAAATAAATTATCTAAACAGTTATTTGAAATGACCATAAAGTCCTTTATAGACAATATGACGAAAATCGGGGTGTTACAAGTGCCTTGGAGGCACAGCAGGAGTAGTACATGGATCTAGAAGGTTCATTCATGAACCTTGTACGGTTCTTCCACCTTTTCTATATAGCTGATATAGTAAGTGGATTCATTGCTTGAAGCAAGGACCAGGGTCTCGTCGGAGATTCATGTGTGTGTTGAGGCAGTTTCTTTTGACTTGGTCATTTGGAGCAGGACATGAAGATAGTCTGAGTCCCCATGGATATTAATCCGTTCACGCTTAGGGTTAGTTGCGAGTATTGTATGAGATTCATGTATTTCAACTTGGTCTTGTGTGTATGAGTGATTGGCTTTAGGCCAAGTGAGAGATTTTTGAAATAGTGTCCTAAACCCAATTAGGTTGGGCCAGATCTGACCGGGTCGGATCATTTCTACTATTTCATTATGATTATACATATATAATAAATGGTTTTTTTGTTGTCATATATTTGTTCTTTTAAAGAACCAATTATGAATTGTTATATGATAACGTCCTTAGTATGAAACTGTGATAGATAAACCATGATAGGCGATTATGGTTGATGAGATCTCTAATCAATTGAATAAGTTTGATACTTAAATGTATGTAGGCTTATGTACTATTAAATTGGGCATTGATAGTACAAACATGCTAGCACGTATTAGATGTCTTTTGTCTTTAAGGGCAGGGATAGATCTCATCTATCGAAGTGTAAAGACACTTGGACTGTACGTGGATGTGTATTAGAGAATGCGTACGTTAGACTGACCCACTTACACTGTTAAGTGTCACACTATATGACGGTTGTGTAATTATCCTTAGGATCGGAATCTACATGACATCACGGTGTGGATTGTCATGCTTTGACACTATTGAGGTTTCCCCTAGCCATAGGGCGATCATGCGGTAGTGATTGGGTGTGATACTGAAGCATGAGGAGTATACATGTTTGGTTGTCCAGAAATCGCGTACCTTATCAGTAGTAGTGAATATCCGAAAGGGTCTTCTTATAAGGAATGTCTTACTTTCGTGAATCTTTGCAAAGTGGAAGTAAATGAGTTACTTCGAGAGAATAGGATATCCAGATTATAAGATACGGTCGTTGATGTTTGACACTCGACGTACGACCATATGGATATTATTACAGCGATAGGATTCTATTTACACGTTAACAGTTTCACATGAAAGGTAGTAGTCATTGCATTTGACTCTTCCGATGATTGGGGGTCACGGCGTGTTGCTAGACGTTATTCCATGATCGTTAGGTGTGAAGGAAATTTTCGAAATTTGCACTTTGTGCCTACGGCCAACATATTCGGAAGCCTATCGGGTCACACACATAAGAACATCTAGCCGGATTAAAATGCGGTTATAGCGATAACCAAATAAGAAAAGTTTTATCTCGACTATAAAGTGTTATAGTGATAAATTAATATGGTGATATTTATTTATTATGAATAAATATAATACAATATATTAATTATGTTGATTATTTAAATATACATATAATGTATATGTATAAGTCGAAATATATATTGTGTATATTTATACATATGTATTTTGCAAATTAATTAATCATAGCATTATATTAATTAAAGAATATTCCGGATGCCAAAACATTGGCTATGGGGAGCAGATTTAGTTGTGTATAAGATACTTGGATTGTGCAATTTAATTAATAAGATTACCATATATTAATATTGGATATTAATTGATTTATGGAAAAAATAGATTTATGATAATAAGATAAAGATAGTCAATATTAGATATTGAAAATATCTTGGAAATATTTAGTATAAGATATTAAATTAAATAAGATAAATCAATCAAAGGTATTTTCCTTATTTTATTAGAAAAATGTTTTCTTTCTCCTCAATCTACTAGGATGTTAATCCCGATCAGACTGGGAGACATGGGGGGGTGCCCCAACACCTATATAAGAAAGGGGTTGGCTAGCTATTTTGTACATCACAAATCCAAGAGACTAATAGTTTCTTGTGAAAAGTAGAGAGCTTCTTATAGAGAGATTTGTGAGAGAGAAAAGGTCGGTCTAGCAACCAAGTTTTTCTAGTAGCAATCCAATGGTGGATTCCGGTAGATTGTTCGTGTGGACTAGCGGTAGAGGCCGAATGCTTGGGCGGCTCCATGCACCACTACTCTCCTTAGACGGTCAAAGCGCCGATCTTTTAGATCAAGCAAGGTAACCACCGTCTACTATCTTATTATGTTTGTTGCTTAAACGAAGTCGATCCTGGTTAAAGGAAATAAATTTTTGAATTCCGCTGCGTTCCCGTGTAGATTTCCTAACAGGGATGTTGAAAATCTTCCTATTCAATTACATCATCTAACGGATTTCCATAGCTATCAAGTAATTTCTCTTCCATATCGACTATGTAATTCTAATTAACTTCATTCATCTGCCTAGTCTTACTTGGACCTACAATTTCTGATGCACATTCAATTATTGTTGGCTCAGTTGCACCTAAATTTGATTCAACATTCACAGACCTTTGAGTCCCTAACAGTGGTTCAGTTGTGTGTAAGGCTGTGACTATGTCATCTACATCCTCCATATCCATATCAATCTCATCATTAAACATGTCCACCGGTTCATCCTCCTCATTCAGTTGTTCATCTTCCTCATCTTCACTCTCGGTTTCATTACCCGCATCTTCATTTGTTTGCTCTCTATCAATGTCATTGTTCGTATTGTCTACATTTTTATCACTTATGACAACAAACAACTCCAGAAAAAGGCATATCATCATACACGAAATGCATTACATGCAAGTCGAAATCATCCTTGACCATAGTCAAACCCTTGTCAAAGTTATCATCCAGAACCCTATAGTAGAATGTAGCATTATTCCTTGCATCCAACTGATTATGAATCCTACGGATAATACTCATTTTTAACACATATTTAAATGGCACGTTTTCCACAATGCCATACTTACCATTCACATATTGAATTTTTGGATCATACTCAAAATATCCTTCAAAATGCATCCTAAGTACTACTAGTCTACACACCTGTCAATTAAAAGGTTTAACAAACCAAATCAAATCGAAAGTCAGGAAAACAAGACTTGCATAATTAAATTCAATTGATCGGTTAAAGAGTCGTGTGCTAGTCACGATAAGATTCAAAACTAAAATTCTCGCAAGATTAAAAAACAAAAGCAGTAGAATTAATAAAAAATAATCTAACATTAAAGATGGATAAAAGGATGACATGATTGTCCTCGTACAGGGAGTATTCAAGTTGTGCGGACAAATGGGTTTTCAAAGTATAGTGCAGATGCTGAATAATAGGAATATCTGTAGAAAAATAAGAGAAATAATTAACTTCATGGTGAAACTGAGTCACCGAAGTCGTTTTCAAATCTGCTTAGAATGCTTTGAGTTTTTTACCGTCACCGGAAGGGGCGGGGTTCCAAATTATATGTTTGCACTAAAATGAATTATGTTGTTGGTTAATGTCAAGAGGATGTTCTAATCTTAGAGGAAGGAGCTTTTGGTGGTAAGAATAAAAGAAAACCATCGGAATCTACTTCTCCATTGGGCAACAAGAAGGTAAAATTTTCGATGAACTAGTTCATTCTTGATCATGGTTTTTTTAAAGCCAGGTATGTTCCTTAATTGATTGCAATAATGTTTTGTGGTGCCTACAAAAAATGTTGAAAGAGAACAGCAGAAGAACTCTTCTTAAAACAGTTCAGAACATTCAAGAGAAAATGATGAAATGAAACAGAAATTTGAGCAAAATAACATGCGCAGTGACGATCCAAAAATCGTCTGCTTGTAATTTAGGGTTCTTTCTCTTGGTGATAGCCTAGTGAAACTCTCGGAATATGAAGATTATGACAAAGGGGATTATTTGGGGGTGATTTAGACTGCACTTGAGATGTTTCTCCTCAAACTGCCTACGTATCCAATATATGAATTGGAATCAAGTCTCCGTAGTTCCTTAGGGGCAGCATATATAGAGGGGCTTAGGCCCTAGGGTTTTAGGTGGCGTGTCTATGATTGACACTGATTAACGTACTCTCTAAGGAAAAAGATTATGATTGAGTGATCTCCATGATTATAGGAGATAATTATGGTATTCAAATATTAGCATTAAATGATAAAGATTCGAGCCTTATTATTCAGGATTCTGTAATAGTTATTTGGTTATTATGCGTGTGAGGGGTAAGATTAAAGGTGAGCTTTGTTCGAGATAGATCGGACGGCAGATTCGGCTTATAGAGATCGGGAACCATGGCCAAGCTCCTACCACCACAAGATTGCACAAGTCTAAAGACCTAGCCGATCTTAAGAGATCGGCAGAGATCACAGCCGGTCACCAAAAGTTCAGTGCCCGATTCCTCCTCGACCTGCCAGAGACCGGGGTGACCCGATCCAACTACGGTCGGACACACGAGGATCAGTGGTGACAAAACGGATGGACGATCCTCTTGGGATCGTCTCTAAGAGTTTACAAGTGGTTTACATCCTTTGGTCAAGTACTGAGCCACCAGAGAGGCGCCACGTGGGCAAGCCCATTTTCTGGCAGCATCATAAGCCCCCAAGATCCAGCCGACCCCTGGATGGTCGGTTCGGATCTACCAAGGTGGTGGATCGGCACGAGAGTTTAGCCTATGGATTTGAGACTAACTTAGGAGTTGCCAGGTGGCAAAGCTAGTTATGACGTAGTTATAGTTATTCCGGGAAACGAGGCGTCACTGCCTATTTGGGGCCGTTTTACGAGGTCAGTGGGGAGTTACGCTCTGGTCCTTAACTAAGCATCATTTCACTTATGGTCATATTCCTTTGGTATTATCTGGTAATCGCTATGCCTCATTTCCTTCTCGTTTCGTCTGTTCCCATATGTCTGTTTTGTCCAGAGAAGAGCCACTAACTCCTAGGTCAAAGGCAATAATCAGGGAATCATGGACCAGGTCTGTGGTTGTTGAAGAGATTCCTTGGGTCCTTCCTCAACCATTACTCGTTACCTCGTTGGCGCCATCGTCAGGCACCTTTGATCCTTCCTTTAGGTATAAGATTCAGAAGGCCACTCACGATATTATGGGGGGCCATGGATTGTCCTCAGTTTTGGCACAAAGCAATGTGGAGTATATCTGCAGAGAGTACGGAATAACTCATGAAGAATTTGCTCCCTTGCTTCCAGCGGAACCCCGTCCTTTTGCTTCACATCCTCCAGAGGGCTATTATGCAGTCTATGAGGCCCAACTGAAGGCGGGTCTGAGGCTACCGTTGTGTCCTGCGTTAGTGGCAGTGCTGAGGCATTATGGATTGGGGGTGGCTCAGCTGGCTCTTTTGGGAGTGCGGACTGTGATAGGTTTTATCGTACTTTGTAGGGTGGCCGAGGTGCAGTTCTCCGTGGGCCTGTTCCGATCTTTCTACCGCCTATCCCAGAGTCCGGGTCCGAGGGGATGGTATCACTTTTCCTGCCGATCTGGGGTTCCAGAAATGATGCTAGAGGGTCCTAAGTATGGCACGTGGCGGGGGCGTTTCTTCTTCATCCGAGATCGGGGAGATTCCAAGCTGGGACGCTGGAACACCAGTACATTACAAAAGGACGAGTGCCCACAGCTTCCCGACTCTACCAAGGTAAATGTCATTCGGAACGTGGGGGTTGTTCTAAGGCTGCACGAGCTGACGTCCGAACTGATTACCGCGGCACGGTTGGACGATGCCGGGCCTGATCCTTATCACCCTCTGGATGATGTCTGCCGTGAATTAGGTAAGATCTACTTTTGCTTGGTATCATGTATGATGATGATGTGTAACTTATTTTATTTCTTACAGTGTGGACATTGGCCGGTCTTTTAGCCCCCGATCCGGGAATGGAGGTAGGGCCTTCGAGCTCTAGGGAGGCCGAACCCACCACATCTGGAGGTCGTCGGTCACCTATCAGGGTGGTGGGGTCGCTCGTTGGATCTCACACGGCTCACCTATTGGCTGAGCTCGAGGACGATGTGCAGGGGGACCTTCCTTACTCCTCCCGCATTGTGGATACTCCTATCATAACGGTGGATGATATCGAGGGGGACGAAGATGAGGAGGAGGAGCCTGAGACTCCTCTGTCGCGCCGATCCACCCGCTCTAGGTCGAGGATATGTGTTTAGAGGAGAAAGGAAAAGAGAGGCGCCAGACCTCCGCTCACAGACCAGGCTCGGAAGATGATGGTGACAATAGGTCTGGAGTTCGGCCCGAAGAGGTCAGTGTTAATCCCTCCTCCTCGTACCATGTGACTGACGAGGTGCAGGATTTTTCTCAGATGTCCAACATGGAATTAACCGAAGCAGGCTTTGCGGACATGAGACAGGTAATTCTAATTTGCCGTATACATAGTGCCTACCACACTTTGTCTGAGGAACCTTAACTATACTTTGTGTTTTCTCAGGGGACAATCGTAGGGGAAGAGATCTTCTGCCGCCTAGCACGCTCGGCGGCCGAACAGCAGAAGATAGCCCTGGATCTGAAGTTAAAGGATGATCGCATAAGAGAACTTGAAAAGCGCTTGCGGGTACAAGCAGAAGAGACCAAAAAGTTAAGGTCTGAATATGAGGTTCGCCTTCAAGAGTTTATGACCGAGCACTTAGAGAGGGAGGCCGAGCTGGGAGAGCATGTCACAAGACTTCGGGGAGAGCTTTCGTCGACCGAGGCTGCTGTTCGAGATTTCCCCGTTCGTCTTCGGGAGGCTTCCGACCAAGCTGTTGGCGCTTACAAATCTTCTTCTCACTTGGTTGAATCTTTAAAGCGGTTGCTTTGAGTCATGTAGTGGCGCTAGTTATCTGCAGGAGTGGGCGATTGTCGGGTTCATCACCCTGACCTTACAATTGGCAGTTTGGCCCATCCCTCCTTGTACGCTCCTGACGCCGAATCGGACTACTCTGTTCGGGTGAAGGAGTTTTAAGCAGGGGTGGATCTTGAAGCGAAGTACCCTCTATGAGGGTAAAGCCTAGTTATTAATTGTAGATTTTTGACTTATGGTTGTATTTAATGAAAAATTTTGGTTTGTTCAGTTGATAGCCCCCTAGTACAGCGTGCCTTTGATTATTTAGGAATGGCATACTAGTGTGTTTTTAAATTTGATTGCGCAATCAGGTTGTGTTAAAGTAGTACGGGCAAGGCCAGTTCGGACTGACGACTTGGTTAAAAAGGTGGGTGAGCGGGGCCAGGCTTGTGCTGACTTCTCACCGAGCAAGGCCAGGTCGGACTGGGGACTTGCACAACATACATAACGGGTCTTCACGCTAGTGATGACTTTTTGATAGACGGGGCCAGACCGGACTGGCAGTTTGCTGAAAGAAAGTAAATTGCAGAATTTGTAACAACATACTTTGTGGATGGCAATAATAGCAATTTTATAGAATAATACAAGAACGTAAAAATAGATAAGTAGCATCCGATCGCAGAACACCTTTCACGGATAGAACCTTCGTAGGTTACTGGCGTGCCAGCTTCTGGGGATGGTTTTCCCCCGAGAATCTACTAATTGATAAGCACCTTTTCCATGTACCTTTACCACCTTGTATGGTCCCTCCCAGTTTGGGTCTAGCTTGCCTTCAGGACCTTGTCTGCTAACTGCGTTCTTTCGGAGGACCAGATCTCCCTCTTTGAAGTATGAGTGCTTTACTTTGCTGTCGTAATATTGGGAGATTCTTTGCTTATGCCTTGCCATTCGAATGAATTCTATTTCCCTATTTTCTTCTAGGTCGTCCTTTGCATGTCTGATTTACGCTTCCATATCCATTCTCACCTCAAGCACGAGGCGTGGCGACGGCAGTCCGATCTCGGCAGGGATAACGGACTCGCTTCCATATGTCAGGGAGAAAGGTGTTTCCCCTGTCGCAGAGTTCGGGGTTGTTCGGTAGGCCCACAGTATGTTTGGCAAGTGCTCTACCCAACTCTCTCCTTCTTCTTCGAACCTTTTCTTTAGACCAAATTTGATCTGTCTATTTGTTTGTTCGACTTTCTCATTAGCTTTCGGATAACCTACTGAGGTAAAATGCTGGGAAATTCCCAATTCTGTGCACCAGGATCGGACACCCTTATCATCGAACTGTGTTCCATTGTCTGATATTAGAGCCTTCGGGATTCCATATCTACATACAACATTCTTCTAGATGAATTTCTGAATAACTTTTGCGGTAATTGTGGTAAGGGGTTCAGCTTCCACCCATTTAGTGAAGTAATCCACAGCTACTATAAGAAACTTGAAATTGCCCGGTGCCCGGGGTAGGGGTCCGACCAAGTTGACCCCCCATTGATCGTAAGGCCAGGCCGCGACCAGGGGTGTCATTTGTTGGGAGGCTAGATGAGGTATGTTACTATGTACTTGACACGATTTACACTCACGGACGAGGTCTTGGCATCTGTTGCATGGTCGGCCAATAGTAGCGAATAGCCTTTGCACTTGCGTGCTAGTGTTCGATCCCGGATGGTTTCCACAAATTCCTAAATGAATTTCACGGAGCAAATAGTTCCCTTCATCCTCTGTTACGCATCTGAGTCATGAGGCGACGAAGGACTTCCTATAAAGTATATTATCGAAAAGCGCGTATCTTGCTGCCCGAAACTTCATCCTTTTTGCTAAAATTTTATCGTCCGGTAGCACTGCGTCCCGGAGGTAGGACACTATGGGGTCCATCCAGGTATTCTTCTGAGTGATGGGCTGAACTTCCTGGGTGTCATAGCTTCTTTCTTGCAGTAATTCTACCAGTACTTTCTTGCTAGGTGTGAAATTGGACGCGGACGTCGGCTCCCCGGTTCTGAGATCGGGGTACTTGCTCGATAAGGACAGTGTGGAATGCTTTAAGCCGAGTGTTGGCTATGTCTAAGTACTTTTTCATAGGCTCTTACTTGGCCTCGTACTCTCCTTTCACATGATTGACTATTAACTGGGAGTCGCTATACACATGTAAATTCTTTGCTCTCAACTTAGCTGCCAGGTTTAGTCCAGTGATCAATGCTTCATATTCGGCTTCATTGTTGGTGGCCGAGAATCCGAACCGAAGTGCATAGGATAATTCTTCTCCCTTTAGGCTGATGAGAAAAAGGCCCGCACCTGCTCCATCTTTGTTAGAGGCCCCATCAACGTACAACGTCCAACATTCATCCTCTCGTCTTGATTGGTTTTGTTCAATAATGATGGATGTTTCCTCAGCAAGAAAATCTGCTAGCGCTTGTGCTTTGACGGCCGTTCGGGGGCGAAAATCAAGATCATACTCGGCCAACTCCACTACCTATTTTGCCAAGCGTCCAGACGTCTCCGGTCGGGATAGGATCTGTCGAAGAGGTTGGTCGGTGACCACAACAATTGGATGCACTTGAAAGTAAGGTCTCGGCTTTCAGGAGGCATGTACTAGAGACAGCGCTAGCCTTTCGGCATCAGAATATCTGACCTCTGGGCCGCGAAGCACCTTGCTGACATAGAAGATTGGCTTTTGAGTATTATCCTGCTCCTTGACGAGGACCGCACTAGGGACCTCACCACATGCAGCCAGGTATATGAATAGGGTATCCCCCGGTTGTGGTGATGTTAATGTGGGCAGTTCGGCCAAATACGCTTTTAGGTCTTCAAAGGCCTGCTGGCAATTCTCATCCCACTTGAACGGGTTAGCTTGCTTTAGAATCTTGGAAAAGGGGAGAGCTCGCTGCACTGATTTCGACAGGAAACGTCCGAGTGCAGCCATCCTTCCTGTTAATCTCTGTACTTCTTTGAGGCTTCTTGGCGTCGGTAAAGTCCTTAATGTGTCTACTTTGTCTAGATTGGCATTGATACCATCTTGTGATATCATGTATCCTAAGAACTTTCCGGTTCGGACTCTGAATGTACATTTTTAGGGATTGAGCTTCATCTGTGAGGCCTTGAGTACTTCAAAAACCTCCCTCACATCGTCCAGGTACTGCTCTAGGGACGTGCTTTTAATCAGCAGGTCATCTACGTATACTTCCATACACTTCCCAATCTGATCTTTAAATATTTTATTGACAGCTCTTTGGTAGGTCGCTCCAGCATTTTTTAGGCCGAATGGCATGGTTCGGTAACAATATGTGCCGAACCCAGTGATGAACGAGGTCTTTTCAGCATCACAGGGATCCATAATAATCTGGTGGTACCCTCTGTAAGCATCCAAAAAACCGAATATCCCGAAACCTATGGTCGAATCCACCATTTGATCTATGCGGGGCAAGGGGTAACAATCCTTTGAGCAAGCTTGGTTGAGGTCGGTGAAGTCCACGCACATCCTCCAACTGCCGTCCGGTTTCCTTACCAGGACATGGTTTGCTAGCCACTCGGGGTAGCTTACTTCTCGAATGATGTTGGCTTGAAGTAGCTTAGCCACCTCCTTCTACACGGCGTCGATCCGCTCTTGGGCGAAGTGTCTCTTTTTTTGTCGGACAAGCTTCCGGGATGGGTCTGCGTTTAGTTGGTGCATGGCTAAACTTGGGGATAACCCTGGCATCTCCTCTGTTGTCCAGGCGAACACCTCCTTAAACTCTTTTAGCAAGGCTACTAGCCGTTCCTTGTGCGTGCTGGGGGTCCATATCCCCACCTCAATGGTTCGATCATCTCGTCCTTCCCACAGACAAACCGCTTATGTTTTGTCATCCGAAGACCAGGTTTCCTCACATTCAGGCAGTAGTTCTTCGATGGAGATCGGTGCCGTTCTGCCGTCTCCGTGTGCTTCGGAAGTGACGCAGCTGCTTATCTGACACATGTCTCCTACGATCTCCACGGGGTTGTCATTGGCTATGAACCTTAGACTATTATGCACGAGTGATACGACGGCTTGCAAGGCAATCAGCGGAAGGCGTCCTAATACTATATTATAGGGAGATGAAGCCTTAACTACCACATACTCGACGGGAAGGGTTCTGTTGGAAATAAAATTTATGTTTTGATGATGATTCATCGCTTAATCAGTTATCGTTATTAACCCTATTGATGAAGTGTCATAACTAGCTGTTATAGTGCAAAGCAAAAAGATGTCTAGAGAATAATGTATAGGACTTTATAGAGTCTGATATTTGTATAGGTTGAATCAGACAAGCACTGTAATAGTTCTAGGCTGTGAACTGAGAAAATAAGAAACTGAGATTTAGTTAAATTGAGATTCAATGAAAAACTGAAAAACAGAGAACACCAACATGAAAACTGAAAAAGGTAAGTTCACTGAGGGACACAGACTCAGTTGGCTTATCTAGAAGATCAAGAACTGAGGTCACAGACTCGGCTATTGAAGATCGAAGAACGAGGTTCAAACTCGATTATGAAGACCTTATCGAGGCTATGAGTTAGACTTCGAGCAAGATTGTGGTGACTGAATCGACTTTATGGATCTTGTATGAAGACCTAAGAATCATAAGGACAATGAATTCTTAGATGATAATGAAAGTCATGGTGTACTACGATTAAGTCAATTATAATCGGATGAAAGACTGGAGATCTTGATATTTGAAGAAGAGTAAAATCTCGATTAACGCTCCATAAAGCGACAAGTGATAAACTCAATATAAAATCGATAAGGATACTCGCTTTTATAGGTCGACAACCGATAAACGATAGTATACGATCGAGCGTTGTAAAGGAAGCAATCTTATTGGATGAAATACTGACACAGCAGAACGGTCACAAAATATAGCCGTTACAAGATTCAAGCAGGAGCAATAAACCCCTATAAATAGACCACTTATACAACAATAAGAAGTGTGTGAGCAGGAGGAATTTAAAACAGATTTAATAGATCTAATTAAGGGGGAAAGCCAATTTCAAAAGAATTCCTGCTAAGTACTTAATTGCAAGATCAAGAAATTTCTTCAAGTGTCCAAGCACGATCAAGCAAAATCAAGATCTACCATTTGAAGAAATACAGAGCTGTGCAAAATTTAATTATCCAGAAGAAAAGCTCAAATAACAATTGAATCATAGTTATTGATTCAAGTCTCAACTTTGATTTCATCAAAGGTCTAGACTGTGAAACACCAAGAAGGTGTGAAGGACAGTTGAGTGCAGTCTGGAAGACTGTGTTTGTGATGAGCTGGTGAAGAGGCAATTCTACCCTTCAAGGACCAGTGTTCAAACTGTTGAAGAGCAGCAATCCTACCTGTTCTACAAGTGTTTAGATAATGAAGCTAGGGATAAGTCAAGGACTATCAGTTTATAACTTTTTGTAACCGGGCCATCTCAAAGAAGTTCTAGTGGAATTTTCCTCCATCACGAGGGAAGAGAGGACGTGCACAGATTACACCACCTGAACCTCTATAATTCTTGTTTATTTATTTCATGCATTCATTTACTTCATTACAACTTTAATTACATGGTTCTCGCGTTAAAACCTTTTCAACAAAGCTGTTTGTTATCTAAAGGCTAATTCTATCCACGCCGCCAGTTGACTAAACTAAGAATAAGTCAGTATTGACTTATACTCAGCTTGAGTTAGTGAACTCCGCTGAAGTTATGGAACAGAACAAAACTAAAGCGAGCATCGCTTTAAAGTTTCAGAGAAACTTCGCCTCTGGGCAATTCGATTCAGAAAAGTTTTGGTGACAAGTTTATTCACCCCCTCTAAACTTGTGTTAGCCTTTCCAGGGGACCAACAGGTTCGGCCCAGAGGAGATCGGCCGAAGGTGGTTGAAAGGACAATGGTGCCCTCGGGATACACAGGTGAATCGGCAAGGCCGAACAAGGGGGTGCTTGTTGGAGTTAATTCAACGCCATTCAAATGCATTAAAAGTAGAGTAGAGTGGTACATGATACTTACCGCACTTCTGGTGTCAATAAAGATGCGTTTTACCAAGTTTTGCTCCACTATGGCTTCGATCACAAGACCATTGTTGTTAGTTTCCATAGGAATAGGATTAGTGGTTTCGTATACCACTTCCTTGACAAATCTTCACTTTTTCCAGGGCGTCTGGGTGTAGCCGCCGTGCTCTCTGGGGATAGTACTCACGCTCTTCATCTTCAGGCAGGTTCGACAAACGAATTGTTCACTCGCAGAGACCCTCATTCTAGCGCCAATTGACTATCCAAAAATTGCCTCCTTGTAATTTAGGGTTCATACTCTTGGTGATAGCCTGGGGAAACTCTCGGAATATGAAGATTATGACAAAGGGGATTATTTGGGGGTGATTTAGACTGAACTTGAGATGTTGCTCCTCAAGCTGCCTACGTATCCAATATATGAATTGGAATCAAGTATCTGTAGTTCCTTAGGGGCAATATATATAGAGGGGCTTAGACCCTAGGGTTTTAGGTGGCGTGTCTGTGATTGACACTGATTAACGTACTCCCTAAGAAAAAAGATTATGATTGAGTGATCTCCATGATTATAGGAGATAATTATGGTATTCAGATATTAGCATTAAATGATAAAGATTCGAGCCTTTATTATTCAGGATTCTGTAATAGTTATCTGGTTATTATGCGTGTGAGGGGTAAGATTAGAGGTGAGCTTTGTTCAAGATAGATCGGACGGCGGAGTCGGCTCATAAAGATCGGGAACCATGGCCGAGCTCCTACCACCACAAGATTGCACAAGTCCAAAGACCTAGCCGATCATAAGAGATCGGCAGAGATCATAGCCGGTCACCAAAAGTTCAGTACCCGACTCCTCCTCGACCTGCCAGAGACCGGGGTGACCCGATCCAACTACGGTCGGACACACGAGGATCAGTGGTGACAAAACGGATGGACGATCCTCTCGGGATCGTCTCTATGAGTTTACAAGTGGTTTACATCCTTTGGTCAAGTGCTGAGCCACCAGAGAGGTGCCACGTAGGCGAGCCCATTTTCTGGCAGCATCACGTGGCAAGGAACCGTCTAAACAAACAAAGGATAATAACTCCATGAGTGCGAGAACCTTCCAAAGCGTGTAATCATATGCGGGCAAAAGAGGTCGAGTTGTTGAAGTTTGTAGAAGTACAAACAAAACGTAAAGAAAGTGCGGGAGGATTATTATTGAATTAAAATCAACAAATTAAGTTACAATACTGCTGATCATGGGGTATTTATACGTACATATGCCTCATTAATCAGTTATAAGTAAGTTACAAACGGTTACAACAAACTATAAGCGAATAACCATAATCTGCACTAAACAACTCATCACCAAGCAAAGTCTTCATGTGCTCTGTTGAGTTCCTCAAAGAGACTACACTTAGCATTCCCTTCAAAGACTTATATTGTAACACCCCACTCAACTGAGAGTGGTACATGAACAGATTGCACTCAGCATTCCCTTCAGCTACTGGAATTCTGAAATATCCTTGAAATTCCCAACTCGTAGATAGGTAAATATGAGTACATCTAAGGCCTTGGCGAGAATGCCAGCTATTTGTTCTTTTGTGTTGACTGGAAGAAGTTTGACACGTCCGGATTTGACTTTGTCTCTCACAACATGACAGTCAATCTCAATATGCTTTGTTCTTTCACAAAATACAGGATTATCAGCATTGTGCATAGCACTTGCATTGTCATATAATAACACAGCAAGCATCTGAACATGAACTTTCAAATCTTGTTGGATGTAAATAACCCATTAATGTAGTTCACAAACTGCATTTTACATAGCCATGTACTCAGCCTCTGATGAACTCCTTGCTATACTATTTTGTTTCTTTCCCTTCCAATATATGGGAGAATCTCCTAGAAACATCATGTAGCCTGATACTGATTTTCTTGTTTCAGTGCAACCAGCCCAATCACTATCTGTAAAGCCTTTCAGAACAAGGTTATTCTCTACTGGAAACAAGATTGCTTGGCCTGGTTTGGCCTTCAAATATGTGAGTGGGGGTGTCCAGAAACTAACTCAGCTGCTTAACTGCAAAAGCTATATCTAGTCTAGTAAAAGTTAGGTAGATTAGTGTTGGAAATAAAATTTATGTTTTGATGATAATTCATCATAATTATTCTAAGTATTATCTTAACCTCATTGATGAAGTGCTAAAGCTAGCTGTTATAGTGAAAAGCTAAAAGATGTCTAGAACTGAATGTTTAGGTTTTACTAGAGTCTGATATTTGTATAGGTTACATCAGACAAGCACCGTAATAGTTAGTGTGTCGTAAAACTGAAAACTGGAAGTCAGTCAGAAAACTGGAAATCATCAAGATAAACAAACTAACTCAGAATACACCTAGAAGAAGATAAGTTTGCTGAGGGACACAGACTCAGTTGGCTTATCTAGAAGTTGAAGAACTGAGGGTCAAAAACTCAGTTATAGAAGGTTGAAGAACTGAGGGCTCAAACTCAGTTATGAAGACTACGTCGAGACTGTAAAGTTAGACTTCAGGCAAGATTGTGGTGACCTGAACTGACTTTATGGATCTTGTATGAAGACCTAAGAATCATAAGGACAATGAGTTCTTAGATGATAATGAGTCATGGTGTACTCTGTTTAAGTCAATTATAATCAGATGAAAAACAGGAGTACTGATATTTAAAGAAGAGTAAAATCTCAGTTAATGCTCCAAGTAAGTCAAGAAACTGACAAATAATAATCTCAGTATAAAACTGATAAGGAAACTCTGTTTTATATGTCAGTCATCCAACACGCTGATAGTACAGTCGAACGTTATAAAGGAAGAAATTTTATTGGATGAAATACTGACACAACAGAACGGTCAGAAAATATATCCGTTACAAGATAGATGTTGATACAATTCAAATTCAGGCCAAATGAACGTTGGATCTCACACTATAAATAGAGGACTTTGCACCAAGGATAAAAAAGAAGAAGAGAACGAATACAGAGATTTAACAAGAATTAACGTGTGCTTTAATCATTCGAATTGCTATCATCTCTGCGCTATTACAAGATCATATCAAGAATTTCTTCAAGTGTTCAAGCTACAAAGAATTTATCAAGGATCAAACACTTTGAAGAACCACAAACAAGAATCAATTCATTGATTCTCAATCCAACCTTGATTCTATATCAAAGTTCTAGACTATGAAGCAAACCGGGAAGGTTTTGTCAAGGACAGTTGTTACAACCAGTCGGGCAGACTGTGTTTGTGGTGGTAGCTGGTGAAGAGGAAATTCAACCCTCTAAGGACCAGTGTTCAAGCAATTGAAGAACAGCAATTCTACCTGTTCTACAACTGTTTAGATAGTGAAGCTAGGGATTAGCCAAGGACTATAGTTTAGGACTTTTTGTAACAGTTCACCTCAAGAAGTTCTAGTGGAATTTTCCTCCGCACCACAGGGGAAGAGAGGACATACAGGATTACACCACCTGGAACCTCTATAATATTTGCCTTATTTACTTTACGCATTTACTCAGTATTTACTTACAACATTTTGATAATTGATTGTTATACACTTCACAGTTCACAAACTGACATTCATCAGAATTCAGTTTACCACACTCAATTTTCATAAAAGAATAACAAGATCAAGAAAAAGGCTAGAACTATATCCGCTGCCGGTTGACTCAGTTTTGATTAAGTCAGTTTGACTTAAACTCAGCTCAGTCGGCTTAACTCCACACAAGTTTTAACTGAACCATAATTTGTTTAAAATCCAGCTTAAGAAAAGTTTTTGGTGACAAGTTTATTCACCCCCCCCCCCCCTCTAAACTTGTGTTAGCCTTTCCAAGGGACCAACAATTGGTATCGGAGCAGTGTTTCTTTGACAAGATATCATTTGCTCTATTATCTCCTCTAGTTGTTCTCATTTGAAAGCTTAGTTCCAGTTAATTTACTATCTATCTTCACTCACTCACAATGGATAACAATCAATATGCAAGGCAGATGCTTATGTGCAACATGGACAGATATGACGAATTTAAACGTCGTATGCAGTCTTTTCTAGCAGCTACTCATGATGAGATGATGGATGTACTCACTGATGGACCAATTCAGATCACTCACATGCAAACTGTTGGTGGACAGCAAGTTCGAGTTGCAAAGCCCAAATCCGAATGGACTAGTGATGATCGCAAGCGAAACAATCTCAACAATGTTGCTATGGATTTTATCCTCGGAACTCTTGACAACAACAACATGTACTTAAAGGTGAAAGAATGCACAACCGCCAAGGAAATGTGGGACAAACTACAACTTGTTTGTGAAGGAATGCAATTCAATCAAGGAAAATAAAATTTACATTTGCAAAACAAAAGTTTGTGAATTTCAAGATGAAATCTGGAGAAACCATTGACCAAATGGAAACAAGATTCGATGCTATCATGGATGAATTAGATCTACTCAAGATTGAATACTCAAAGAAAGTTATCAACACAAGAATCTTGAAGGCATTACCAATGTGTTGGAAAATGAAGGTCATCACTATGGAAGAATCTAGAAGACTTGACATAGAGGATTCATTCAAAATCTTCTCGATTTGAAAGCTTATGAATTTAGTGAAGATTTCACAAAATGCAATACCGCAATAATCAAAGCTCTGGAGGAACCAAAGACCACAAAGACTTGCAAAGCGACATCAAATGACATTCAAGAAAACTCATCAAGCAATCTTCATGAATCGGATGAAATAGAAGAACAGATGGCTCTAATGATGAAATGCAATTCGAAGAATGAAGAGTGGACACCCAGTCACTCAGAAGTTCATCAAGAGGACTCCTGAGAAAAGAAAATATGATGAATATCTCTGTTTCAACTGCAAGAAACCTGGACATTATAAAGTTGAATGTCCATAACTGACCAAAAAGACGCCACCAAGAAGAGTTGGTAGAAGAGCACTCCTTCCTGGAGATGAGTCGATCTCGTCTGATGTCGAAGACTATCAGATGACAACCCTTTAATGGCACACATGGAAGATCCAAATGAGGTATGTGAATCTAATTTTAAATATTCCTCAGCTCAAATTTCCATGCAAAATGCGTGTTCTTCAACTGCTGACTCCAATCCAAAAAATCTAGAATTAGAAGAAATTCTTGACGAATTGATGAATCAGCTAGTAACTATTCAAGCTGGTTATGAATCAATTAAAGCTGAGAAAGAGAATCTAATTCTTGAAGTTGAAAGATTGAAGTCTGAACTAAAAATGTTGAAACTGACTAAAACTGATAAAGAAAAGATTCAACATCGATCTCTTGCATCGCAAGCAAAGAATCGAATCATTTGCTCAATCAAGTTCAGTTACTGGATTCAAATCAGGAAAAATGTATGGAGACAAGACGGGTTTAGGATTTTATACACAGCAATCTTCTAAGAATGGAACCAGTAAAGTTGCCGAACCTAGTACCAAAACTGGTATTAAGTTTGTAGCTGAACAACTTCCTCAAACTGAGAAAATTGTTGAACCAGTAAAGCCAGTATCACATAGGATAAATCAGTTTTCCAAGAAAACAACTGGATTTACCAACAAGGGTAAACCAAATGGTAAATCACCAGTATCTCAAGAAAACCGAATCGGGAAATCAACTACCACCCACAAGAATCAATCAAGTCAAGAACCGTAAAAATTACAATCAAAGTAAATCCAAGAATGTCAATCATTCAAAGATTCACACATTTAGGGGAAAGGAAGATTATATCCCATCAAAGATGATTGGAATTTTCTTGTATCTACTAATAAAGCGATAATAGCAATCATTCCGATGAAAAATTATCACAAGTTTCACCAAAACTCACAGAGCTAATCTCGCCTCTCAAAAAAGTCCCAGATGCAAGGTCACCTCAGGACCTCGAGTACAAAAGGAATGATGGTTATTATTCATGTTTTAATAGAAAGCATGATGGAAACAAATTTCAGCCAAAAAAGATCGAGAGATCATATAAATAAGACACAATCCAAACATAGACACTATGGGAGTGTGGCTTATATATGAAAACAAGTGAAACAATATCCGAAGAATACCTAAAGGATATATCCCCAGAGTTGTACTGACAACTGACCCCTATGGACCCAAACTGAGTTGGGTACCTAAAACTATTTAATTTTTATTGCAGGATATATGGTACTTTGACAGTGGTTGCTCTAGGCACATGACAAAGAGCAAAGACTGTCTCAGTAATTTTATTGCAAAAGATGGACCAAAGGTTAATTTTGGAAGTAAAGACAAACCTGGATACACCAAAGGTTATGGCACCTCAATCAGGAATGGACTTACAATCAAGAAAGTATCTTATGTAGAAGGATTACACTACAATCTACTCAGCACTAGTCAATTCTGTGATATGGGATACAAAGTTACTTTTGACAAAGAATTCTACGTTGTCGTCAGCGAATCAGCTTATCAAGTTGTTCTGGCCGGAAGAAGAAAAGAAAATATTTATGTAGTAGACTGGACAACAGCCGTTGCTGAAACCTATTTGCTTGTGTATACCAAATCAGAAATCAGTTGGCTATGGCACAAGAAACTGAGTCATCTTAATTTTGATGACATCAACACACTTGTTAAGAAACAGTTAGTCATTGGACTACCGGAAATATCATATAAGAAAGACAGCTTATATGATGCTTGTCAACGAGGAAAGCAAACAAAAGCAAGTTTCAAGACCAAGTCACAACATTCAATAACCAGACATCTGGAGTTATTACACATGGATTTATTTGGACCTATTACACCAATTAGTATTAGTGGAAAGAAGTATACATTGGTGGTAGTAGATGATTTTTCAAGGTACACTTGGGTAATTTTCTTAACCAAGAAAAGTGAAACCAAGCAAAGACTTACAGAACTACTCAAAAGGCTTCAAAATCAGAAAGGAGTATCCGTTGTGAAAATAAGATCGGATAAGGGAACTGAATTCCTCAACAGTGTGATTATTGAATATTGTGAAGAGAATGGTGTTTTACACCAACTTGCTGCCACAGGAACACCTCAACATAATGGTGTAGCTGAAAGAAGAAACAGAACACTCAAAGAAGCAGGGAGGACTATGATCTGTGAAGCAAAACTACCTGAAAGATATTGGGCAGAAGCAGTTAACACAGGGTGACAGAACAGAGCTCTCATGAATAAAAGACATGAGAAGACCCCTTATGAAATTTGGAATGGAAGAAAACAAAATGTTTCTTACTTTCATGCTTTTGGAAGAAAATGTTTCATACACAACAATGGAAAAGATCAACTTCATGTTTTTCAGCCCACAGCTGATGAAGGAATTTTTCTAGGATACTCAAGTGTCAGCAAAGCTTTTAGAATACTAAACAAAAGGACACTTAAGCATGAAGAATCAATTCACGTGGTATTTGATGAACCAAACTTCCTGGTGAAACAATCGAAGACAGCACTGAACCGGTTCCTCGGTCTCGCTTACCAATCTCGCCAAGATGCAGCTTTTTGTTGACATTGAGAGACTACAAATTTGAATGTTCAGATCCGAGATCGCCCTCGATTTCCAACTACTCAACAAACCACACCGAACTACTTGTTCCTGATCCAACTGAAGAAATTCAAGAACCAGCTCTTGAAGAACCAGTCGAACAAGATATAGATCCCTTGATGCAGACGCCCACGTATCAATGGATGAGAGATCACCCTGAAGGAGAAGTAATTGGTCATACTCAAGGTGGAGTTCGAACAAGACATCAACTAGATGCAATGATTGCATGTTTTCTATCACAATCTGAACCCAAAGAAATAGAAGAAGCTTTGAAAGATCCAGATTGGATATTAGCAATGCAAGAAGAACTGAATGAGTTCAAAAGAAATCAAGTATGTGAATTGGTAGAAAGACCAGCTCATGTCAATATCATAGGAACCAAATGGGTTTTCAGAAACAAACTTGATGAAGATGGGAATATCATCAGAAACAAAGCTAGACTTGTAGCTAAGGGATACTCTCAAGCAGAAGGCATAGACTTTGATGAAACCTACCCACCGGTTGAAAGATTAGAAGCAATCATAGTACACCAACTGAATACTCAAATCAGGATAATACGTCAATAGGGATCGAAGAACCAACAGGATATTCAAGAGAGGAGGTGAGTTTTCTTCAGCAGCATAGGAATTTGAACAATGCATACTCAAACTCGTTTAATGCTATTCGAAGAGATCACCCTACTTTTCGATGGTCCGAAAACCCTAGTAAGCAAGGACAACCGCCATATCCAGGCTTCCTTATAGAATATGAATAATAATCAAGTTTATCAAGAAAACACATCTAATCGAATTTACAATCATTACCTAGATCCTATCCTCAAAGATACCACTCAAAGTATACCAAGAACTCAAAGTTCAACTCAACCTGCGAAAGGAGTTGAAAAATGGGAAAAACTAATGGAAAATATGATGGGTGTAGTATCTACTCAAGCTAAGAATATGGAAACAATGATGACTTCTATTGGTACGATCCTTTAAAGATATGAGTACAATGAAAACATCTATGAGTGGACATGATACGAGAATGAGAACGATAGAAGCCTCATTGAGGAATATGGAAGATCATTTGAGCGGGAAGGTGAACGTAATAACAAAGAGACCTCCGGAGGATTACCAAGTAATACCGAAAGAAACCCAAGAGAGGTAAATGTTGTAGTTACGAGAGTAGAAAACTCTGTGGTAGTAATGGAGTAGAAAACGTTGGAAATAATGAAGTAGAAAATGATTTAGATGGAAAAAATGATGAAACTAAAGATGAACTTGAATTCACTGATGAAGAAGAAAAAATTATAGAGAATTTCTTGAAAATGAATAGAAGTTTGGAACCTGAGAGTGAAGGTGAAAAATGGGTAAAAATCCCTAGGATTTTGAAGGATCCCATGGACAAAGATTTAAGGAATTTATTCAAGGAACATGTTAGAATAGAAGATAATGAAAACAAGGATGAAAAACAAGAAGAACTGAAGGAATCTGAAGTAGAGATGGATTCAGGGAATGTTTTAAAAGAAAAAACTCAAGATTATGATACTTGGCGATCAAGTAATACTCAAAAGTTTAAGGAGAAAGGAAAAGAGAAAATGACTTTGGGATCAAAGGTGATAGATTTAGAATCTTTACCTTACCCACCAAAAGATCAAATTAAAAAGATTAAAACTGATAAGAAGTATTCTCGTTTCCTTGATACTTTTAGTCTCATGTTAATATCCCTGTTATCAAAGCTCTAATTAGTATGCCTGCTTATGGAAAGTTTCTGAAAGATATTCTGTCAAACAAGAAAAAATTAGAGGAATATGAGAATATATGCCTAAATGAAGAATGTTCTCATAGCTTTGCAAGATAAGTTACCACCTAAACTGAAAGATCCCGGAAGTTTTACCATCCCGTGTGAAATTGGAGGATTTCATTTAGAAGGTCTTATGTGATCTTGGAGCTAGTATAAATCTCATGTCTTATGAGGATTATAGAAAGCTAGGCATAGGAAATCTTGCTAAAACTGAAATGACTCTGCAGATGGCGATATAGATCGATTAAATACCCTAAAGGAATTATTGAAGACGTATTGGTTAAAGTAGACAAGTTCTATTTTCCAAAGAGACTTTGTAGTTATGGAAATGGAAGAAGGATATTCAAAGACCACTTATCTTAGGTAGACCATTTCTAGCTATAGGAAGAACTTTAATAGATGTCCGAAAGGAGAGTTAATTCGAGAGTCAATGAAGATGAAGTTACTTTCAATATTTTCAAAGCTATGAACCATCCATACAGATCACCGAATCATGTTCTTTTATAGAAGATATTCATTACATCTATGATAATCAGTCACCACTTTTAAAGACAGATAGAAGAATGTTTAACTCTATCTATCTATAAGGAAGATGAGAAAGACACCGAAATGAAAAGATAATCCTTTCTCTAGATAAAGGAAGTTTTACTTTTAAACCATCATGGCATAAGTATTTGGAATTAGAACTAGAAGGACCAGGTTCTTAAACCATCACCGGAAGATCCACCTAAGAATGCGGAATTGAAACCGTTACCTTTTAATCAAGTATGCTTTTCTTGAAACTAATAATCTATTACCAATTATTATTTCGTCATCTTTAATCGAGCAACAGGAAGATCAATTACTTAGAATGTTGAAAAAGCATAAGAAAGCTTTTGGATGGACGATTGCCGATATTCGAGGTATTAGCCTTTAGATTTGCGTTCATAAGATAATTACGAAAGAAGATGCTAAACCTTGTATTCAACCGCAACGCCGCCTCAACCCAAATTTGCAGTTAATTGTTAAGAAAGAGGTCATTAAGCTATTAGAAATGGGGATAATTTTTCCCATATCGAGATAGTGAATGGGTAAGTCCAACTCAAGTGGTACCAAAGAAAGGAGGTTTCACGCAGTGAAAGAGAATGAAAGGAATGAATGCATTCCGACAAGAGAGATTACAAAGTTATCGAATGTGCATTGATTTTAGAAAACTAAATGATCATACTAAGAAAGATCATCATCCACTTCCATTCATAATTCGGATGTTGGAACGTTTAAGTGGACATAAGTACTCTTGTTTCTTAGATGGTTATTCGGGATATTTACAGATTTTCATTGCAGCAGGAGATAGAGAAAAACTACTTTCACTTGTCCTTATGGAACTTTTGCATATAAAAGAATGCCGTTTGGTTTATGTAATGCACCACTACTTTTCAAAGGTGTATGATGGCTATATTTCTTTGATATGGTTGAGAAATTTTTAGAAATTTTTATGGATGACTTTAGTGTTTACGGAGATTCATTTGATATTTGTTTGTTACACTTAGAACGAGTGTTACAACGCTGTGAAGATACCAATCTAGTACTAAATCGGGAAAATGTCACTTAATGGTATCGTAAGGAATTGTTTTAGGACATAGAATCTATGAAGAAGGTATTGAAGTTGATAAAGCTAAAGTTGAGATAATTGAAAAGTTACCTCCACCAGTTAATTTAAGAACCCTAAGAGGATTTCTCGGACATGCAGGATTTTATAGAAGATTCATTGCAGATTTTTCAAAAATAGCAAAGCCTCTAAGTCATTTACTTGAAAAGGAAGTACCTTTTAACTTTGACAGTAAATGTATGGAAGCCTTTCAGACCCTAAAAGCGAGGTTGACTACTGCACCAGTGCTAGTAGCACCAGATTGGAGTTTGCCGTTTGAGATTATGTGTGATGCAAGTGATTTAGCTGTAGGAGCTGTTTTAGGTCAAAGGTATAACAAAATTCTCAAAGCTATCTACTATGCATCTCACACATTGAACGCAGCTCAACTTAATTACGCAACCACAGAAAAAGAACTATTGGCTGTAATTTTTGCCTTAGATAAGTTTCGATCATATATTGTTGGTTCTAAGGTAATAATTTATACAGACCATTCAGCACTAAAGTATTTACTGAGTAAGAAAGATGCTAAACCTCGTCTTCTTAGATGGATTCTCTTACTTCAAGAATTTGATATTGAAATTAAAGATAAAAAAGGAAGTGAGAATGTAGTAGCAGATCATCTAAGTAGAATGGAAAATGGTGAAGAAATTGGGAATGAAATTAAGGATTAATTTCCTAATGAACAACTATTTAGAATAGATACTCCTTCAACCATGCAGTTATTAAAAAATAGAATTCCTTCTAAGGAAACATCACCTTGGTTTGGAGATATCATTAATTACTTAACCCGTAATTATATTCCGTCTCATTGGACTTGGCAGCAGAAAAAGAAGTTCTTTTACGACTTAAAATTTTATTACTGGGAGGAACCAGACCTTTTCCGTAAATGTTCGGATGGGATAATCGTAAAATGTGTGCTGATAATGAAATTTTAAGTGTTTTATCATTTTGTCATGATCGTGAGGCAAGGAGGTCATCATGGAGGTTGGAAAACGCTTTTAAGTTTTACAATGTGGTTTTTATTGGCCTACACTATATAGAGATGCTTATAAGTATGTTAAATCTTGTGAATCTTGTCAAAAATGGGGAAATGTATCTAAAAACATGAAATGCCTATGCAACCTATTTTAGAATGTGAGTTATTTGATGTTTGGGGTATAGATTTCATGGGACCTTTCCTATATCTTTTGGAAAAAGATTTATTCTTGTAATGGTAGATTATGTTTCAAAATGGGTAGAAAATTTCAAGCTCTTCCCACTAATGATACCAAAGTTGTCATACGATTCCTTAAAAAGAATATATTTACCAGATATGGCATTCCGAGGGCTATCATTAGTGATAGAGGGTCACACTTTTGTAATAGACCATTTACTAAGATAGTTGAAAAATATGGTGTAACACATAAGTTAGGAACACCCTATCATCCGCAAACCAGTGGTCAGGTAGAGGTGTCTAATAGAGAAATCAAAAGAATCGTGGAGAAAACAGTTGATTCAAATCGTAAAAACTGGGCAGTCAAATTAGATGATGCATTATGGGCATATAGAACAGCTTTTAAAACGCCAATTGGTTGTTCTCCCTATAAGCTAGTCTTTGGTAAATCTTGTCATCTCCCAGTTGAGTTAGAACACCGAGCCTTCTGGGCTATTAGATTTCTGAATTTCGATCCTAAGGCTGTCGGTGATCATAGATTGCTTCAGTTAACAGAACTAGAAGAATTTCGTCTCGATTCTTATGAAAATGCTCGAATCTACAAGGAACGCACGAAATCTTTTCACGATAAGAGAATCTATAGTCGTGAGTTCCATGTAGGTGATCGAGTGCTCTTGTACAATTCACGTTTAAAGTTGTTTCCAGGTAAGCTTAAGTCAAGATGGACAGGTCCATTTAAAGTAACGAGGGTTTACAAATCTGGAGCTGTTGAACTAACTGATGGAAATACAACTTTTATAGCCAATGGCCACAGAGTAAAGTTATTTGTGGAAGGAGAAAGAATCACACTGAAGGGAGAAGTAATGCTACTAACTGATCCTCCGACAAAGTAAAAAGCAGAGAAATCATGAAATTGAAAAGCAGAGAAACTTAAAACAGCCAAATACCAGGTGCTATCCATCTTTACTCTACTTTTCTGTGTTTTATATGTTTAAACTAGTCTCGTCTTTTACCGGTTAGACGTAAAAGAACTGGATGTCTTTTTTAGATAGAATAGGAGTTTTTATTTTACTTTTGAAGTTAGGCCTTTATAAAGATGTCGCGTTTAAAATAGAAGCTTTAGTTTTTGAGAAAAACAAGCAATTGTTGAGAGAGATCAAACTGAAAGAAATATGTAATGGAAAATCGAGAAGTTCGATAAAGAGAAGGGCAAAGTTTTTAAGAAGATGCAGAATCTGTGGAAAAAGTGAGCATGATGGGAAATGCGGAGAAAACACAACCAAATCTCAGGATGAGTGTTTGAATGTTGTTAAGAAGGGAACGATTAGGTGGTTATCCGAAAATCCCGATGGAGATCAAAGAGAAAATTCGAACACCTCATTTCTTAAGGTTAGGTTGATAGAACGTTATGTCAGAACCCTGGAAGATTTAGAAATAATGGAATTAGGACCCTTATAAGTTTTATAAAATTTATAAAAATTTTATATAACTTTTGAAAATTTTATAAATAGGATCTTTATGAAATTACTTAAAAGTTTTATAAAATTTTTGTAAAAGGTTTTATTTAAAAATTAGCAGAAGTATTATTAAGGTTTTATAAAAATTTTATTAAGTTTTAAAGAGTTTAAAAAAATAAAAATAAAAAAAAATTTGTCGGATCGATCCGATATAACCCCGGATCGATCCGGAAACTAAAAAACCTAAAAAAGGGAACGGGTTCTCTTCTTCTTCTTCTTCTTTTTCATTTCTTTCAAACAAATTCGCCCCTCCCTCTCCCCATTCAAATTTTTCTTCAAATTATTACATAAAATTACTATTAAAACTACCCCAATCCTTACACTCTTCTCATTTTCCTCTCTTCTCTTCAAATTTTCAATTTTATTGAAGTAATTTTCAAAGAAAAGCTTCGACTTTCACTCCGGAGATATTCATCGTTTCCGGCCAACTTTTCAACTTTTTAAGCACTATAAGGTAACATTGTAGTCATTTATTTTGTTAATTTCGTTTTTTTATGCAATTTTTTTAATTTCAACTATTTTGTTACTCATTTGTGTGTTTTGTGTTGTTTTTTTGTTGTTTTGTGTTGTTTTGTTATTATGTCACTATCGTAGAATGGCCGAATCATCAAAAGCCAGTAAAAAAACGTAAGCCGCATATCCCTACCCAAATCCCGGTCATAGAGACTAGGCCTTTAACAGAAGAAGAATTGGCTGTTAGTTTTGAAAGAACCGCGTCTGCAGCAGCTAGAAAAGCCTTAAAGAATAAATTTGGACAGTGTTTAGTTGCAATAGAGAGGGGTTTAGATTTTAAGGATTTGGGAAGGGAGGTGAAAGAGATTTTCGAAAGGCGACAGTGGTTGGAGTTAGCCAGTTTAAGGGCAGGTGAAGTTAACACAACCTTAGTAGCTGAATTTTATTCTCTGGTAGCAACTCATAATGAAACAGAGAATGGTGAGTTAACTTCTGTCAGCCTAAGAACCAGGACAGTGCCGTTTAATCCCCAGTTTATCAATGCTATATATGGTATCCCTGATATACCAGAAAATGAGGATTATTATACGGTATGGAATTTAGATGAGCCTGCAGACTTTGACCATATAGTCTCGACAGCACAGCACGAGTTAGATCCCACAGCTATATGGCATGAAAATAGGTTTTCCTATGGAAAATGTATAAGGGATATGAGAGCTATTAAACGTTTTATCAGTTCGACTCTTTACCCTTCTCGTCATTTGACATCTTTTGGTAAGGAGGATCTGTGCATTGCTTGGGCTATGGTCAATAATATACCTGTGGATGTAGGCAGGGTTATGTATAGAAGGGCCAAGGAATTTGTCTTAACTGCTAAACCAGGCAGTCACATGCCTTTTCCTTATTTTATTTCTTCCTTGTGTCGCCAGATAGGTGTTCCTGAGCTTCCAAATGATAATCTGATTATGGCTGACGAAACACTTATAGGTCCTAGTTTACCACTTAGGCCGGCAGGAAGGATAGATTTTATGAACCCTAACCGCCAACGACCTCAGCCTATTCCACATGTTTCTCAATCCACAACTGTTCCTCCATCATCTAGTCAAACTCAAACTCAACTTCCAAACACCATCACATACGACATGTTTCAATCCTTAGCCTATGATGTTCATCGTGCCAATGCCAATATGGCTGTTTTTGCGGAAAGGAATAGGTTGTGATCTGAAGATTTACGTCAGGGCATGCGAGGTATATATCAGATGAATTTACTGCAGCACCCTACCTATGCCGAGATGGATATTCCGCATTGCCAATCCGCACCATATACCTTGCCCGACTTTATTCCACCGATGCCACCTCGATCAAACTTCCAACAAATGCCACATTCTTTTGGATTTCAAACTAGTGGTATAGGGGCTTTTTCGACAGGTACAACGGCAGCTGCGACATCTGATTGGGAAGGATTTGGATCATTTAGCCATACCACGACGGGATGGGGAAGCACTTTTTCCGATGTCACGACAGGGATGAGCTCGATGGGATTAGATGGCTCGATTAAGATGTCGACACACTTTCAAGAACCATTTCATGATTCGACATATGATCCGGACAGTTCTCAAGCCATGCCAAGCTCGAGTCACGTCCAGATGAGTGATGAGGACGATTAATTTGAACCATTTTATGATTATTGACATTGAAAACAATTTATTTTTCGTTACGATTTTATGTTACTTGATTCTATTTTAAATGCGATTTTAGGTTATTTTGATTTTCATAGAATTTTATTTTACTTTCGCTTGATTTTATGTATCACGCACCGTGTAGTAAAATTTATTTTGATAACATAATAAAAGGAAACCAAAGTTAGGAAGAAAACATATCAAACTAGGAAAAATCTCGGGCATTTTTCAAGCCAAAACAACTCGTCCGTGAATAGTGAGTTCCCGGATCGATCCGACCTAACCCGGATCGATCCGGCGTGAGTATACCGACGACAAGATTTCTAGCGCTAGGCGGATCGATCCGGCCCTTTTCGTGATCGATCCGGGAAGTATAAAAACGCCAAAAATGTAGATTTTTTTACTTTTGCATGATAGGGACATTTCTATAAAAGGAAAGAGCGATGAGCCTTCAAAAGTTGCTCATTTCTTTTCTCCTTCTATCTGCTTTAAGCTTATTGTCTTTATCTCGATAAAAATGTCTAATCACTCCTCCCCACTCGGTTAATAGTTCTGAACCACATACGCTGACGGTGTGTGGTTCCCAAAGCCATGCCTCGTGTTTTCACAATGACGTTCGAGATGTCTAAATTTCGTCCATTCTCCTATTATGATGGAAAAAGGCTTGAATACGGAAAAATTGATCGATGGGGACGCAATCTAATCCGGGGTTGCGGATGGAAAAATCGATTAGGACTCCCAGAGGTAGAGTTAACATATCAATCGTTAGAGATTTTTATGCGCTCTTCTTGATATAATGACAAACAAATTCATCTCATCTTATAACTATAAGGGCATCGTTATATCCTTTTCTCCACCATCATAAATCAAATCTTTCAAATCCCACCATCTACCTTTGATCAAAACCCACACTTCGAGTTTCTATGGGAACTCGGAAATGCTTATAATGTTGTCAATCGTGATGCGAAGCTTTTCAATATGTGTTTCCACCGCTTGATCATAACTATGATTCTTCAACTCGCTTTACCCCTCATTTGAGGGCATGGAAACGCTTCATTAATTCCCGGATCTATCCAACTCTGATTTTTTTGGGGTTCTACCGATGATGAGATCTCATTGTATGCACCGATCGTGGGGGCATATATTGACCGGGATTTTGATGTTCAAAACGGCAATTAATTTTGCGATGAGAGGCGTAATAGGGGAAGACCACTACCATTTGCCTGGGTTATCTCTCAACTATGTGTTCATCTCGAATCGAGTGCCTGAGTTTAGTCTGCATTTAGATTTTTCCATCTCGTGATTCTCGCTTGGGATTACTTCCGGTAGATACTCCCGGATGTTCATCGACGATTTGATGTGTTGTTTGAGTTGGTAAAAATCGATTGATAAGATGTCAGTTGGAAGTTTGTTAAGTTTAAAGTCAATAAAGTTAGTCGTTTAATTTCTTATTTAATCGCTTTTCTTTAAGGTTGTAATAGTTTGCATAATGTTTAATATATATATGGTTTGTTTTTATTAAAATAATATATGTTGAAAAAATGATAATAATCAAAATTGTATAAAATTTTAAGTTTTTCTTTCGAACCTACTTTTTTATTACTCACTTTGAACATCGGATTGATGACATTTAAGTAAGTAGGAGTAGAGGTAAGTTAGTAAATAAAAAATTAAAATTTTCTCATATAAATTTATACTTAAGTGCTTAATACTTAGTTAATTTTTCTTGAATAAAAATAAGTAGATAGTATATACTTAATATGAATAAAAATAATATAAATTGGTAAGAATAGATTTTGATTAAGTAAGTAAATTAGATATATTATAATTATATTATATGTTAGTTTTAGATTTTTATAAGATTTTAAGTATATGTAACTATACATAAATATTATCAAGTAATTTTCTTATGAAATTTAGTAGATATACTTATATTTATAATAAAATGTTAGAATAATTTTCTTTTCAAAACGAAATATGAATATGGAATCGGATTAGGAATGATGGATTTTTGGCACCACAAAAATATAAACTATAGCCAAATAGCCTACCTAAATAAATTTCTAATTTTTGTCCCTACCTCAGCCTTGATTAGAGTGATCAAGACCTCACTCGAAATAGCCATTTTGATTAAACTAATTATAACCGACCCTTAGCTTATTTTGGTCTACATTTCCTAAAAAATCCGAGAGTTTGTAATGTACTTATGAAAGGAGATGATGACACAAGAGTTAAGTATCGTTACAAAAGAATGGTGTATGCTGAGATTGTAAAAATTAGATAAGTATCAGTATATTCGATCTTACCTCATGACGCTTGCAAGATAGTCGATTTTGGTAATGAGTTTGGATATGTTAAGAACGAAGCACTATATTTACACAGAATTAATCAAATACCAGGTATCTTCCTTATCTTTGATCGACAACTAAAAAATAAAAAGAACATATCGGTTGTAGCTACCAATGATTTGAGTGCAGTAGGGTGTTATCTCGAAATGTCCTATATCACTATGAGGTTTAAAAGCTCCCGATTGCCTGATGATAGTAGTCCAGCTAGGGTATTATCTCGAAATGTCCTATTGCTGGGAATGAAGGCACAAAATGTAAAAGAAAAATTCGAATCAAAAGATCTCAAGAATGATTACAAGTTTAAGGAAACCGTACTTGTAATTTTCGATCGAAAGAGTAGTACTCCGATCAATCTTGATGAAGCAATGCTTGTAAGTTTGATTTTCTACACACACGCACGCTTTTAGTTCTTATGTTTGTTAAAAAAAATTAAAATAAAATAAAATAAAATAAAAAAATATCAGAATGTTATTAATCGAGATATTTTTGATCAAAATTATGAAGGTGTAAGTACGTACGACTTGCATTTTTCTCTATTGATTTCCTTTTCTATCTTTTCGATTAACCAATACCCTGAGCCTAAAACGATTAAGCCATTTTGTCAACTACTTGACTTAGTCCTTGATTCCAAATATTTCATATAAGTTGAGATAGGAGAATAATTCTAGAATTTTAATTATATTTATTAAGTAGATTATGCAGAATTTCATTTGAATAATAGTTGATAAATAATTTATCTAAGTTATATACACTTTTTATTTTGTTAATTTCTAAGAAATATATAATTAATATATTTATAATATTGAAATGATATTTTACTAACTTGAAATTTAATCTACCAAGTATATCATTTTTATTGTAATTTTTATATATTACCGCTTATTTTGCTCGAGGACGATCAAAGAGCTAAGTGGGGAGTAGTTGATGTATAACATTTATATGATAAAAATTACGATGTTTTATATACTTTATCAACTCTTTTTATATAAAATATAAGAAATTATAAAGATAATCTTATGAAATATTAATAATAGTGAATAAATCTAAATACTATAAAAATCTAGTAAAAGTAATAAAAGTTATAAATTTTGTAATTGGTTTAGTAACCGGAGTGTCGTGTCGATTTACGTGGGTATTTTTGGTATTTTATTGCAGACTTTTAGGTAAACCAAGACCCGAGTGTGACGACACTTTTGAAGTAAAAACATGTCTTTTGAAGGAAGTAAGGAAGTGCAATGAGATTTAAAGTTCAAGTGGATCAACGGTTCGTGATACTATTATCGAGATATATATTCGACGAACAAATGGCCCATCAAAAAGGCATTTTCTGAAGAAGAGTCCTTCATAAAAGTTATAGATCTTTTCAAGAGCTTTCCAACGCTTCTTGAATCATGTCATTTGGAGATCCAGAGCTCAAGTTATGATTTTATCAAGTTTCAGATCAAGATGTGAAAATAAACTAACCGGATCAATCCGGATTAACCTCGGATCGAACCGAGGAAACATAATGATTACCAAGATATGATCCTGCAGAGAATAATCTAGGGGATAATATTTTCTATTCCCGGATCGATCTGACATCACCCCGGATCGGTCCGGCCCTGAGAAATTCTGCTTATAAATGGAGCAGTTCATACAGCCTGCAGGGGGTACCAATATATCTTCAAAACCTCTCTTAATTAGTAGTAGTATGTATATAGGCCTTATGCCATAAATAAAGTAGTAATAAGTATTGTTGTAATGCTCGAGGAATTATCAGAAGATCAATGTTGCTGAAGTCGTTGTAATACGATCTCTGATTCAGCAGTTGTAATCGGGTAAAATTTCTAAAGTATTTATGTTTGTTATGTTTGTTTTTATCTTTTATAATGTTATTAGGCTAAATCTAATAACTAGCCAAAGTTATGTAATCGCTTTTATTTCGATCTTTTCGATAAAGGAATGTTGTCTAATTAAAATTGACTAAAATTGAGTTAATTGAATCTTTTTCTATTCTCAGAACGTATTGATAATATTCGGATTGACGTAATTAACCAAGATGAATCGCACCATATAACCTAACGATGAACCGACCGAGAGAAGTTAGGATATGAGATAAAAGATAGAAAAACCGAGGGTAAAATTGGCCGTGCAAAAGCGTGACAACGGAATCCTATTTCCTACCCGGGACAGATTTGTCTTGGGAAAGATGAATCTTATTAAAATTGTGCTCGAGATCATAATAATGTTAAAATCAACAGCTTTAATTAAAACTAACACCGAAAGTTAAATCAATCCGCCGACAACCGGAGCCTTTTGAATAACATCGGCGTCGACAAACGGAATAACCTCTTTTATCCGGGGTAGATTTGTACTGCACTGCTCGTACTAATCGAGATTAGCATGGGGCGCTTGTGAAGATTGAACTGATGACAATGACATATGACAATTTCATACGCCGTGTGAGGAGGAATTGTTAACCTCAGAGTGCACCGTTTCATTTACTCAATTGGACCTAATAATAAAGGAAAGATCGAGCACATTCCGCTTCTTGAGAAAGATCGTATAAATCAATTATATAAACTTTGGCTAGTTCTATAACAATATATTGGTATCTATATATTTATATCTATATATATATTTTGCAATCTATGTACATCTATATATATTTATATATCTATATATATTATATTAGAATAACTTTTAAATTATGCATTTATTTTATGTTCAATAGAATAGTAGTAATCTGTGTTATAAAATTGCGATTTAGATCGAGTTAATAACAGCTCTTTGGTGTTTAACCACACTTAGAAGAATTACCACGTTTTCCCTGAGGATTCGACACTCTGACTCACCATACTAGCACTACAGTTTGACCCGGTACACTGCCGGTTAAGGATTATAATAGCGTTAGAAAAGGTCCTGTCAACTATTTCTTGCCTTTGCAGCTCATAAGAAATTCAAAGTTTACTAGATGGATGTTAAAAGTGCCTTTTTAAATGGAATTCTTGAAGAATAAGTATATGTTCAACAACCACCTGGATTTGTAATCAAAGATCAAGCTGATAAAGTTTTCAGACTAAGGAAAGCTCTTTATGGACTAAAACAAGCACCAAGAGCTTGGTATGAAACCTTGTCTCAGTTTCTAGTAGATAATGGATTTATCAAAGGAACTATAGAAAAAAATTTGTTCAGAATGAAAAATGGTGAAAATACTCTACTTGTTCAAATATATGTTAATGACATCATCTTTGGATCGGAAGATGAACAATTATGTGAGAAATTTGCAAGTTTGATGAAAAGCAAATTCCAAATGAGTATGATGGGAGAATTGAATTACTTCCTTGGATTGCAAGTTAAACAATTAGATGATGGAATTTTCATTCACCAAACCAAGTATACAAGAGAAATTATCAAAAAGTTTGGTATGGAAAAATCAATTGAATTTCTACACCAATGGGGACCAACATCGATTAGATAAAGATAAAGAAGGCAAAGATGTTGATCAAACACTCATACTGTAAGAATGATTGGAAGCTTACTCTATCTTACAAAACAAGTAGGCCGGATATATCATTTATCACTGGTGTATGTGCAAGATTTCACTCAAAACCAAAAGAAAGTCATCTCACGGTTGTGAAAAGAACATTGAAATATCTGAAAGACACATATGGAGTTGGAATTTGGTATTCAAAAGAAGGAGAGTTCAAGCTAATATCTTATTCAGACTCAGATTATGCTGGATGCAAAGTGGACAGAAAAAGCACTTCAGGCACATGTCAGTTACTAGGAAATAGACTTGTGTCATGGTTTAGCAAAAAGCAAAACTCAATCTCAACTTCTACAGCTGAAGCTGAATACATAGCAGCTGGAAGTTGTTGTGCTCAAGTTTTATGGATTAGACAACAATTAAGAGATTATGGGATAGAAGAAGGAATGATTCCCATAATGTGTGATAACACAAGTGCAATTGCAATCACTGATAATCCGGTTTTACACTCAAGGATAAAGCACATTGACGTGCGTCACCACTTCATAAGAGATCATGCAGAGAAAAATGATATTACAGTTCTTTATATACCCACTGAAGATCAGTTGGCAGATATCTTTACAAAGCCATTGGACAAAGACAAATTTGCCAAACTAAGAACTGAATTAGGGATAATCAAAGTCAGTTGAAATCAGTTAAGCCAGAAATTAGTCAAGAGGATTAATCTTTGTTATGTTGGTTGCGCTCACTTAACAGATCAGTCATTGGTTTCAACAATTTCAAACTGATCAACTAAAACTGAAACTGACTAATTTGACGAAAACTGAAAGTTATATCTACAAACTGACTTCAGTCTCAGTTTATATCCTAGTCAACTTAAGTCAAAGGTTGACAAGATAAAAGCGACAGCGGTTATATCGCAATTAATTACTGCAGTTCCTTTTTGTCAGAATATTGCGTGTACACACCACGACTGTCAGAACCGTGCACACATTGGTTACCCAAACCATCATGGAATTTGAAAAGCTGTACTACTCAACCGCCAATATATCTTACCTATTTCTTCAACCCTCGTTCACACTATTTCTAATCAAATTTCAAACTCTTCATCTCTCTCCTGAAAATAGAATCAGACTCTTCAAAATCCTTTCCTCTCAAAAATCAATTTTTGTGTTCACACCCGTATATAGCCACTTGCACAAATCAAAACAAGAAAGATTGATCACAGAGTTAGATGAATTTTCATTCGATATCTATGAGGCAATGTGCAACAATACTCTGTTAGCAAGTTGGATTTGTGAAAAAATCCAGAAACAACCAGGTCTAAGGAATCTCCTAGAAGTTAAATTCAACGAACCACGTGATGTCGAAGGAAATCTACAATTTTGGGAGAATATGCGTTTGGTACGAAATTCTCTGATCACTACAGTCCATGGAGATCGTATTGCTATCAATGAAAGAGTTATGAAGACATTATTCGAGCCACGGATTCATCTGTGACATCAATAGATTTGGCTAATCTACCTTTGCAAAAAGAAGCTTTTATGAAACAAACTTACCTTCTCTAACGAACCAGTAAAAATTGATAGTCATGTTGACAATATCAAGCCAGAATTTGTGCACCTCAGCAGTTGGCTCAGCAAACATGTCATTGGAAAATCCAAATGAGTCAGTACACTATCCGAATAGAACATTTATCCGATGAACATAATTTGGGATGGAATCGAATTCAATTGGGCAGGTAATGTAGTCAATCGAGATAAAGAAGCGACATTTAGCCGAATTAGGCAAAGGTACAGAGAGCTCAAGATGAAGGTCGTGGCAATCACTGGTAGATTTCGATCAAGAAAACACTCATGGAATCGTCCAGTTCTACTGGAAAGACTTAAGGAAGGGGAAGCAAGCAAGGCAAGTCGAAACTACAAAGGAAATCGCAGAGAAAAACAGAACAACTTCCCAACCTCAAGCAGATGTAAAAATTGTGTCTCGGTAGAAAACTAAACACAGAGGAATCAAGCGAAAGGAAGACTCAGCACAAGAAAGATCAGTTGTAAGATGTTTATACCCAGCAACCTCAAGTATGACAAAGACCAACTGAGGGGGAACAACAACAACGGTGACAACCAAGATACAACGAAAACACTCTTGCGATAATACTTCTCAATTACAACATCGGTCGGTTCAAGAATCACCCCAATTTTTAAGTCGATAAAATCGTTAGACTAATAAAGATGAAGCTTAAACCAGAGGATTCTCGTGATGCTAGTCTACAGACTGAAGAGAAGTTACTCTTGGAGAAATTGGAAATCGAAGATTTATATTCTCTATTTCCTATATCAGAATTTCTTGAAAACTGTTTCAAAAGGTTTACTGAACTAGCTCAAATGAGAGAATCAACCACATCATCTGCTCCCAAAGAAAGTTCAAAGAAAAAGGATGATGATGAAGATGATCATATGAGAAAAGAAGTTGATGTAACTACAGTTTTGCATTCATAAATTCAACCTCAACCTCTAGCTACGCAAACTGTAAGTCAGCAAGAAGAGTTGCCAGTTGGAAATCAAACAACTGGCACTCAGCAAGCAGCTGATGGAACTGATAATCAACAACTGATGATTATTGAAGACATCACTCAGCCCAAGGATCAACCTGAAACGACATATGATCCTTCTGACATCCTTACAAAGGATAAGTTGGCCAAAGTTCATGAAAACTTGAAGATTGTGCTTAGTCACAAGGATGCACAAAATGGCCTTCTATCAAATATTTCTGGATATCTCGATTATAGAACTAGAATAGATGTCTCAGTTCATGCAAAACTAAAGATGATCCACAAATCCAGTTCAAGTTCTGCTTCAGAAATTCTGTTACTAAAACAGAAACTAGAAGACTCAACCGCGGTAGATCGGGAAACTCATGCTCAGGCTTATTGGCACATGAATCAGCATATCTACGGGTTAGAAACTCACGACAAGGAAGTAATTACTTCTCAAAGAACATATATCACCGACCAACAGGCAACCCATGCTTTGGTAGATCAGTTATATGATGCCCAAAAGGGGGAAGCTGAAGAAGAAAAGCTGAAGTTACTTAAAGAGATGAAGCGACTTGAAGAAGAATTGCAAAGATACAAATCAGATCATAAGTTCTTAAGGAAAGAACTAACTGATGAGAAGCTCATTGAGAAAAACAGTCAACATGGAGAAAAGAGAGCTACTCTTACAAAAGATCTGTGGATGAAGTTTATCAACGATCACAATCCTATTAAAGCCAAGTACAAGGATAGGACATTTGAAGAATCCTTGAACTACTTTTTATCTGATGTATTCTCAAAGCAAAAAATGGCACAATATAAGAAGAATCAGAGGATTGATGAAAAACTGAAGATTAAAGACAAAACTGAACAAATGAAAGCTGATGTAGTCGAATTTGAGAAATACTACTTGAAAGAATCAGACTTGCCAAAGCTACTTTTATGGAGAAGATTGAAAGAAGGAAGTCAAGTTGACTACAACAAGACATTTTCAAAGGAAGACTCCAAGCTAGAAAATGAATATCGTTTGTATGACTAGGAGAAGAAATTTATTTCAGTTAAGAAAAAGCTTAGTCTTTAATCACAGTTGTTTGGACTAAATGTAACTATTCCAGTTTTTGATCATTCTAATGAAATCCAGTTTTCCAGTTTTACATTATTTTACATTTTTTTTATCTTTAAGCTTTTCTTTTAGGGAGGGTTTTGGCATCATCAAAAAAGTAGATTAGTGTTGGAAATAAAATTTATGTTTTGATGATAATTCATCATAATTATTCTAATTATTATCTTAACCTCATTGATGAAGTGCTAAAGCTAGCTGTTATAGTGAAAAGCTAAAAGATGTCTATAATCAATGTTTAGGTTTTACTGTAGTCCGATATTTGTATAGGTTACATCGCACAAGCACCGTAATAGTTAGTGTGTCGTAAACAGTAAAACTGGAAGTCATTCAGAAAACTGGAAATCATCAAGATAAACAAACTGACTCAGAAATACACCTAGAAGAAATGAAGAAGATAAGTTCGCTGAGGACACAGACTCAGGTTGGCTTATCTAGAAGTTGAAGAACTGAGGGTCACAAACTCAGTTATAGAAGGTTGAAGAACCGAGGCTCAAACTCGCTTATGAAGACTACGCCGAGATCAGAAGTTAGACTTCAGCAAGATTGTGGTGACTCGAATCGACTTTATGGATCTTGTATGAAGACCTAAGAATCATAAGGACAATGAGTTCTTAGATGATAATGAGTCATGGTGTACTCTGATTAAGTCAATTATAATCAGATGAAAAACAGGAGTACTGATATTTAAAGAAGAGTAAAATCTCAGTTAATGCTCCAAGTAAGTCAAGAAACTGACAAGTAATAATCTCAGTATAAAACTGATTAGGAAACTCAGTTTTATATGTCACTCATCCAACACGCTGATAGTACAGTCGAACCTTATAAAGGAAGAAATTTTATTGGATGAAATACTGACACAACATCACGGTCAGAAAATATATCCGTTACAAGATAGACGTTGATACAATTCGAATTCAGGCCAAATGAAAGTTGGATCTCACACTATAAATAAAGGACTTTGCACCAAGGATCAAAAAGAAGAAGAGAACGAATACAGAGATTGAACAAGAATTAACGTGTGCTTTAATCATTCGAATTGCTATCATCTCTGCGCTATAACAAGATCATATCAAGAATTTCTTCAAGTGTTCAAGCTACAAAGAATTTATCAAGGATCAGACACTTTGAAGAACCACAAACAAGAATCAATTCATTGATTCTCAATCCAACCTTGATTCTATATCAAAGGTCAAGACTGTGAAGCAAACCGGGAAGGTATTGTCAAGGACAGTTGTTACAACCAGTCGGGCAGACTGCGTTTGTGGTGGTAGCTGGTGAAGAGGCAATTCAACCCTCTAAGGACCAGTGTTCAAGCAATTGAAGAACAACAATTCTACATGTTCTACAACTGTTTAGATAGTGAAGCTAGGGATTGGCCAAGGACTATTGTTTAGGACTTTTTGTAACAGTTCACCTCAAGAAGTTCTAGTGGAATTTTCCTCCGCACCACAGCGGAAGAAAGGATGTACAGGATTACACCACCTGGAACCTCTATAATACTTGCCTTATTTACTTTACGCATTTACTCAGTATTTACTTACAACATTTTGATAATTGATTGTTATACACTTCACAGTTCACAAACTGACATTCATCAGAATTCAGTTTACCACACTCAATTTTCATAAAAGAATAACAAAATCAAGAAAAAGGCTAGAACTATATCCGCTGCCGGTTGACTCAGTTTTGATTAAGTCAGTTTGACTTAAACTCACTACCGGCTTAACTCCACACAAGTTTTAACTGAACCATAATTTCTTTAAAATCCAGCTTAAGAAAAGTTTTTGGTGACAAGTTTATTCACCCCCCCCCCTCTAAACTTGTGTTAGCCTTTCCAAGGGACCGACAATTAGTTTACCCACTAATGATCTGTATGTAGTGTTGCCTTCCAAAAGTGCTGAATCACCATGCTATAAAATCTTCTTGGACTCCATAGGTGTCTTAGCTGCAAGTTTAGCCTCCAAAAATTCATATTTTTCTAGGAGATTGAGTGTATATTTCCTTTGAGAAATGGATATGCCTACAATTTTTGTAACAGCCTCAATGCCTAGGAAATATCTCAATTTTTCAAGGTCTTTAATAGTGAATTGCTGATGTAGGGCATCCTTGACTTGCAGAATCAATTGCTCATTAGGACTTGCTGCTATTATATCATCTACATATACCAGTAAAGCAATAACACTTTGGTCAACAAACTATGGTTATTTTTTGACTGAATAAATCCTTGTGCTTACAAGAATTCAGTCAACTTGCAATTCCACTGTCTGTTGGCTTGCTTTATGCCATACAAGGATTTTGTTAATCTGCAAACTTGATTTGGTTTGGTTGTCAGAAATCCTGTGAGGCAAATGTGATATACACTTCTTCATGTAGATCTCCATGTAAGAAGGCGCATCTTGACATCCATTTGATGGAGAAGCCAATTATTAGCTGCTGCTGCAAGTAAAGCCCGCCCTAACTGTAGTGATCTTGACAACAAGGGAAAAAGGATCTTAATAATCAATCCCATATGTCTGAGTATATCCTTTTTCCACTAATTTGGTTTTGTATCTCTCCACTAAACCATCAGGATTGTACTTGATTTTATACACCCAATAGGTTTCTTTCCTGGTGGCAAATCAACTACTTTCCAGGTATGAATGTTTTGTAGAGCTTTAATCTCTTTTTGCATTTCTTCTTTCCATTCATCATGCTTGATAGCTTGATTGTAGGTCTTAGGTTCTTTAATAGCATCAGTAGCATTAATGAATCTGGCATATTCTACTGAAAGTTTTTCTAGATTCATTACCTCGCTCAGCAAATGTGGGGTCTGCTGAACTGTATAAGCACCACCTTGATAAAATGTTGGTGATTTCCTTGTCCTTGTGGATCTTCTCAATTGGGTAGGGTTTTGGGTTGGGTGGATCTTTTCAAACACCAGCCTTCGTTTGTTTTGGGTTGGGTTGGGTTTTGAGGTTGGGTTTATTACTAGTGGATTATAAAATATGATAAAAATGATTGAAGTAATGATTAGAAAATTAAAATGTATTTTTGAAATTTGTGTAGATAAAAAAATGATTGATGAGAGAAATTGAAATAAAGTAGTATAATAAATAAAATAATGGTAAAAAGGGTAATAAAATAAATAAAGTGAAATGGTGAGAGATGGTTTTATATTTTTTTTATTTGTAGTTGAAGAAATGATTCTCTATGTGATCATAATAATAAATTCATGGTTTCTTTGTTTTTTTTTAATTGCAGAAGATTTAAATTTTTGAACATACAACTAGGAGAGGAAAAGCTTATCTTTGTAGTGATATGAATGATCTTTTGTGAACAAAATGCTGAAAATGCATGTTTTACTTAAAATATGCATTCTGTTTATATTGCTTGAGATATGTTTGAGGACCATTTGTGTAATCAAATGGTCCCAATGAAAAGTTAAGGATTACATTGTGTAACTACTTGTTTAATTTTGTGATTTATTTTCTTAGTTTACGAAATGTAAAGGTACATTGATGAAAGATCATTTAGGAGATTTTTTGAGGCTTTCCTTGAGGAATTTGTTGTTGTTTATATTGAGCATTTACTCACCTATGTGCAAACCAATCAGAATGATGAGTCTAATGATCGTGTACGGAAGAAGCGGAAATGTGCAAACCAATCAGAATGATGAGTCTAATGATCGTGTACGGAAGAAGCGGAAAGACAACTAAGAAATAGGGATGTCGGAAAGATCAAGAGAGAGGAAGAAGATCAAGAAATGGGATGAGCTCAATGTAATTAAATGGACAAGAAATCATCTTCTAAAGCTAAGTACTCACTCTTAATCTATCTTTTATTTCTTGTTATGATTCCAGAACGCTTATATGATTGTTAAACCGATCAACCAGAGCTGAAAATTGATGAACTAAGATGCTTTGTGATTGAGCTGAATTGTGAGTTTATACGGCTGATTTTAATGCTATATATTGAGATACTTGGCTTAATTTGTGACATATGTATTCCTTGAAGCAGTCCTTTGAATTGAGCCAAATATTGAGCTATTTTGAGGCTGTTCTTGAGTCGGTCTTCGAATGATGTACCCAAATGGTTTTGCCTTAAATGTGTTGTTCACTTGGTTCATATCATTAAACTTTCCAATACACTAGTTTTGGGTGGTGTTACTGTTACTGTTACTGTGTTACTGTGTCATTATGTTACTGTGTTACCGTGTTACTGTTAATGTCGCTATGTATTGTTAGTAAAATGTGTTATTGCAGGCATATGATATCTTTATTTGGTTTTAATCTTTCCTTACATTCCACTATTTGTTGTGGTGTGGTTTTGCCTTCAGTGATCAAGGTTGTTGATTCAAAATAGTGAGACAATGCTAGTTTTTTGTCTTTGTAAAGTGGAAGAGCTCTAGATTCTCTATTGACGAGGCTTAGCTGCTGCTATTTAATGTATTTTTTGTTGCTACATACATTTTTCATGAAGTTTGTTTTGGTGCGGGTTTGAAGGATAAAGGTCCATAGATGCTAAAACATACTGCTTTGGTCTTCAACAAGTTGAACAATGTTTTAGTTCCCATGATAGGCTTTTTGATTATATCGAATATTAGTAGCCTTTCATTCTCTTGATTCCATGGAAGTTGCATCTCTATAATTTTTTGATAGATTGTTTCATTACAATATCAAGCATTTTTTGATAGATTGTTTCATCACAAGTATACAAGAAAAATTCAAGTTCATCACATGCCTAAGAGCCATATGTTGCATTTACATACTACTAGTTAGTTGGTTCTTGTATATCTAGGTTTTTTCTCGATAAGAATGGCATGAATGATCCATTTCTTACTCTGAACTTTCCAAATGTTGAACAGCTTCTAATAATATGTCTTTTTTAGATTGCATAAGTACCATACACAAGACAAGTACTATATGTTCATTATAACCATATTTTTGCATTCTGAAACTATTAGTATTATATTTAAAATGTTATAGATCAGTGTGACGCTATTGAACCTTGACTACATCCGCTGATGTTATCACATCGTGTTATCATGTTCTTGTGTTATCATTGTAGAACGCCACGATTAAATTTAGATTTCAAATATATGAGATATCAAAACGAAGAGAAAAAAATATGAACTTTGATAAAAGAATTTTGATGATTAGCGTTTCTAAATCAAAAGTTACTATTGCTCATAAGAAAAAATGCCCGATTAATGCAAATGTTTTTTGGTTTTCAAAATTTACGCTTGGAAGCTGTCAGATTAGATATCAAAATAAAGGGCAAAAAATTGAATTTTGGTGAAAACTTTGACGATCGGAATTATAAATAAAAATTACTATTGTTTATATATATATAAAAAAGGAGCAACCACAATGGAAAGCATTAGTTTCATTGCTCTATGTGTCGCACGCGCTTTTTTTATAATAAAGTCAGATTTTGTCAAATGATTTTTTTTTCTCTTTTTTAACTTTTTCAAATCAGATGTCCTGCTTATTTATTTTTATTTAAAAGTAGATTTTAGGCTCTTCTATTTTTTTATTTTTGGGAAAAAAAAAGCAGCAGGTTTAAAAAAATTAATTTTATCCATTATACAAAAGCTTTGAAAAGTTATGCTACTCCTAATTGATTAAATGCTTTTATCTTCCCAAATCTTCCAAATTTCAATTGACAAACCAGGAGCAAAATGCTTTTTTTTTTTTTCAAAAAATCTAATTATACCGTCTTTTTATAGTGAAACTGTATGCTCTTAAACTTACTTGGGTAGAGTGCTGTTTACCGGGTTTAAAAAACATCATCGCTTCAATTATTCTAAACAAATTTGAAAAGAAGATTTCGTAAAAGGAAGAAAAAACAAGTCAAGGATTTAAAATAAAAATAAAAAATAAAAATAAAAAAAACAAGTCAAGGATTTAAAATAAAAATAAAAAATAAAAATAAAAAAACAAGTCAAGGATTGCGCGTCTGCTTGCTACGACTTTTCAATTTTGTTGCCTTGTATGAAATACTATGCATAAAAAATGGCATTATTCTGGGGAATGTCTCCACCATATTCCGGCAAGCAAGATATTTAGCTTGTTCTTCCAATTCAATTTAATTTCTCAGGTAGTCTTCTGTATGATTCCAGCTGTCATGTTTCTTGTCTGTTGAATCTTTCTTTAGTATGTTGGATTGGGTTACTATAGAATTTAGCTAAGTGCGATAAAAGATTGACCCTGCCGCTTCTAAAGAATTTACCTTCTTTGATTACACAAAAATCCCATCAAGGATTTGGTTTGATTTGAATTTTTGCTCCAGTTGTTTCCCGTAATTCGCGGGTGAGATTTATGGTGTAGTGAGTTTGGCTTTCTGGAGCTTTCATGTGTGTAATTTATATTGGTTTTGTGGGGCTTAATTTATTGCTCAAACATGAAATTCTATCCTGCTACCTTTATTTCAAACTACTGCATTTTAAAGCCATTTCTGCTTTTTACTCATTTGTTTAGTGGGGCATTTCTGGATTTTGTTATCTTCTTGTCAGAATAGTGATTGTGCTAATGCAGCTACGTAGAATTGATCAATAATCCAAGAACAGCCCATGTTGTTCTTTTTTAATAGGTTGTTGGTTTTGTATATATTCTGCTTTACATTAGCTGAAGGTCACGAATCGAGCTATTTGCTGCCAAATGGTTTGCTGCAGCTGCTAATTTCGCAAGAACTCGTGCTAGACTTTAGAGAAAGCGTTGTGGAAACTCGTTGAGGACGAGGCGACTAGCATTTGATACAGTTTATATTTGAGTAGAAAGTCTTGCTGATTGATTCGTTATTTCCGTCATTCAAATCCATATACTTACACTTTCTAAAAAGAATGCATCTTGTTACAGTTTTATGCACATGAAGATTGAAGGTTTAACTTTATGGATAGGGGTTGCCTACCTAATGGCAAATATTAACAATATGGACAGGTTTAAAATTGCTAGATTGTATGATTGCAGCCTCCATGCTTGAATTTAGGCTTGTAACAAATTATTTGTTATTTTTCCGAGAACTCATGTTAAGCTTGCTAGAAACAATGTCAAACTGTTTATTGTTTATAATTATCAGTATGCTAATATTTCATATATTTATCGTTCTCTGTAATAAACGAGTCTCCATATCATTTGGCATGCAGGCTGTGAATTCAGGTTCACCTCGAGCAGCTTGTTATTCTGAAGCAGTAGGCCATTGATCTGTCTTTAAATCAGCAGTTATGACTTGCTTCTCTTTTTTATTTGGCAGAAAGTTGGATTCATCATCCCAACACATGGATGATATAGACAGAGGTAAACACCTGAAATTTTTTCTTTTTTGGAGACGTGTTTACGTTGTAATAATAGCCGGTTTCCTGAAACCGAATTTCCATTTATAGTCTATTGTCACTATGCCACTTGTTAATAACAATGTTCAATAAAAAATGACTTGTGGACAGAGATTTTTGCCACCCGAAACGTTACTGTCTATACATACAGAGCATTAAGAACTGCGACAGACGATTTTAGTCCAGTCAAGAAAATTGGGGAGGGTGGATTTGGTGTGGTTTATAAGGTAACAATATTACCTTCTTTAAATACCCTTCTCTTTTTCTACCCTATTAGCCCCCTTGAATATATTAGGTCTCCAAAACTGATTACCCCATTGATTAGTCTTTTTGCTTTGTAGGGAAAGCTCAAAAATGGGAGGATGGCTGCAATAAAAGTTCTTGCACCTGAGTCTAGACAAGGAGCACGAGAATTCTTGACTGAAGTTAAAGTAATTTCAGAAACAGAACATGATAACCTTGTGAAGTTATATGGATGTTGTGTGGAGGGCAATCACCGAATTTTGGTTTACAACTACCTCGAGAATAACAGCCTCGCTCAAACACTTCTTGGTACTTTTTTTGAAATATATAGCTTTTGACATTCAACTTCAACAACTTTACGTAATATTTGTGTGCTATATCTTAAAATGATCTGATATAAGTTCCTGGATCTCAGGGGACGCTCTAGTATCCGCTTTCAGCTGGCGAGCACGTAAATCTTTGTCTTGGAATTGCAAAAGGGCTTGCCTATCTTCATGAGGAAGTTAGACCACATATTGTCCACCGACATAAAAGCCAGCAACATACTTCTTGATAAAGACTTGACACCAAAATTTCGGATTTTGGTTTGGCAAAATTCTTTCCTCCCAACATGACACACGTTAGTACACGGGTGGCAGGGACTATGTAAGTCTGTCTGATAACCATGTAATTCTTGTACAAAGTAACGGATGGAATGTGAATCCGGGATATTTTATTGCCTGGGTCTTCATTGCATCATCACCGTTAGATGTGTGACAAGACATCCAACGGTCTGGACCAGTGAAGACTCATTGACTTTATGTAATCTTCTTGACTGCAGAGGCTATTTGGCGCCTGAATACGCTGTAAGAGGCCAGTTGACGCGGAAAGCAGATATTTACAGTTTCGGTGTTCTTTTGATTGAAATCGTAAGTGGAAGAAACAACACCAACACACGACTTCCTCCCGAAGAACAATATATTCTTGAAAGGGTATGATCTGAAGCTGCTTCTTCTGTTTTCTTAAACCTGTTTGAATATTGAATTTGTCAAATGGGACCCACGTTTTGAGCCAATGCTTTTGACTGATATAATGATGATGATGATTACATGTTCAGACATGGCATCTTTATGAAAGAGGGGAACTAGTGTTGCTTGTAGACACATCACTAAACGGAGATTTCGACGTGGAACAAGCATGTAGATTCTTGAAGATAGGCCTTCTGTGTACTCAAGATTCTCCAAAGCTTCGGCCATCAATGTCAACTGCGGTGAGGATGTTACGTGGTGAAATAGATGTTGATGATAATCAGATAACAAAACCGGGTTTAATCTCTGATTTCATGGACCTCAAGGTCAGAAATGCACCAAAACTGACTGGATTCGATAACTCGGTAGTATCCTCGGGATCTGACAATGCAACATTGGGAGCTTCTTCTGTAGCTACCATGTCTTTTACTTCCACATTCGATCGGAGCAATTGACGACAACTTTGGAAGTTGAGCTTATTTCGCTACACGAAGACAGATATTCTTTAATTTTATTCCTAAATTTTATCTTTAGTTTTCATGTAACGTGTATCATAGTAGCCATTTGTAGCTTTCTGGGGTTGGTTTTTACAGTTTTTGTATGTCATATGAAGATTTGTTCCCTTCAAAAAAAAAAAAGAAAAATATTTTTTTATTTTCTTTGCAAGTGGTAATTAAGGGGTTTTATCGTCACCACACTATTTACTTCCGGCATCCTTTTCTTAACATTTCATCCAAAAACCTCCACTCAGTTCACCATTCCCGTCGATGGTCCTCTGCCAGTGTCTGCTCCAGTATACGTCCGGAACACCAAAATCCGACCGCCAGTTCGCTTATTTCTCGCCCATCTTCATTTTCTCCGTGATTGCAGTCGTCTTCTAGGCCAGGCAAAGTCAACGCGAACAGTTCCTCCATGGATACTCTGTCTTCTTCCATGGCTACACCAAAATCTTTTCACGTTTTTCCTACTTGGTGAATAGTAGTACTATTAAAAAACATAGGCTGAAAAAGTAAGGAGGCTATTATTAGTGTTGTTTATTATTCTTGTTGTCATTGTTGTAGACATTTTTTTCTTCCTGCTTTGTGTTGTTTTTGTTGCTACTTGCTAGAGCAATTCTTTTCCAACACTTTCTTTTAAAGATTATTTCTAAGACAAGTTTGTTGTGGGAAGTTCTTCTATGCTTAGTCAATTTGAGGAAAGAACACACGCGATAATTCCGACCATTGCAGCCAATTTAATCAAACCATGTGGCCTGTAATCATTCACGTGCGCTGTCTGCGCTAAAATGGAGTTGATACTGGGTTAATCACCCGCTTGTTGTACCTTCTTCTTTTAGACATTGTACTTTGTAACTTTTTGATTTCGTTGATGTAAGTTAAACTTTTCATCTTTAAATACTTTAGTAATTTATTCTTGGCCATTAGTCTTTTCGCTCGCTTGTTTTTTATTTTTATTTTTATTCGACGACGTAGCTTTCACGTATAATATCAATTATTTAATATTATACGCGCTTAGAACGCTTTTTTCCGATAGCGATCAGACGTATGCGCGTGCGCGCGTTACAGAACCACATGATTGATTGTTTTTCGTCATTAGAAACATGATTCCCTTTCGGTATGAACCAGATGATTGATTGTTTTGTTTTCGGCACTGTTACGCTTTTGAGCCAGTAGTTGACACACACAATACAGAGAAGAACTTTTTTTTTTTGGGTTTATGCTCGATACAAGTCTTTATGCATTATGGAATACTAATGAATGTGAAAGAATAATATTCTCCGTCAAGCTGTGTGTATCATATATACCAACTACAATCATTAACTACTTCCTATAATTTAGGCTACAAACTAGGAAGGAATATTTTTACAATATTACAACATTAAATACAATAATATACGTTATCACACCCCCACAGTTGAATCGGGAGGAGGTCGGACGCTGAGAGTGTTTCGGAAATCTTCAAATAAAACTGTATTATCCCGATTTTTGAAAAAGGGCAATTCGGTCTTTTAGCAAAAATCAGAATATTATGTTATTTAATTAAAAGATTTAAGGGAAAAAAAAGGATAAACAAGGATTTTCTTTTTAAGGAAAATGATTAGGTAATTGAGATTATAAAAGGAAAACTAATCCTAATTTTGACCTAATTGTTTTTGACAAAAAGAGAGAGGGGAGGGAGAGGAGGAAAAGGCGCAAGTTTTGAAAAAAAGGGAGAAGAGGCTTTGATTTTCGAGAAGCTAATCTGCTTCTTTTTCAATGTACGTCTCAAGAGAGAAAGGATCACCGCGAGAGACGATGATCGCTTTGATACCAACAATCCTAGATCCGTTGGACGCTTGGAGGTTAAAGGTTTAACCTTTTTTCAAAGCTTTGGTAGTTTGGATCGTTGTACCACGCAAATTAAGGTAACGTGGTTTTCTTATCGTATGATTAAGGTTTCGTAAAGTGGTAGAGCAATTTGTATGATTGTTTTTCATGGTTTTAATTTGTTTAAGCCGAGTTTGGGTTGAATTTGAGTAGAAAACGCAGAGTGCGTAAAATCGCCCTCTGTGGTGCAAGAAAACGTGTAACAAAGTGCAGAGAGGGCTCGGTCGACCGAGCCTATCCATTCGGTCGACCGAGTGTGGGTCCATCCGCATGTGATGAGTTGTTTATCCGTCGCGCTATTTCTCGATATCGGTCGAGGCGAAAAGAGGGTCGTCCGCACGGACGTAAAGTTTATCCGTCCGACAGGACTGCTTTGATCTTCATTTTCTTTGTTATGTGTTTTAAGCTCCTTAATAGCGTATTTCTTGCATAACCTTACGTGACAAAGCTCAATTAGCTTTTGATGCGTTTAGTTCCGCACCACATGGATTTCCACTGAAAAGATGAAGTGTGGGACCGCCGAAAGCTTTGGATTTGCCTTCAGGCTTGATAAGCTAGAGTTTATCGATGTCTGTGTATTTGCTATGGCTTGTCCGTGTCTAAAGTGGTCTAAGTAATGCGAGTAGGAGATGTGAGGAGCTTACTTGAAAACACTTAGGTGGCTAGTTAAACATCTAATCAAACGTATGTGCTAGATTAATAATATTAAACATCATGCAATGCTTGGTAAGGCATGGTACAATATCGCGATGTGTTCTCTCCACTGCATAAAGTAGACTGCACTCCACGCCGTCAATCGATTGGCTAGATAAAGCGCCTGGTGCATTCTTCCGGTTATCACACCATCGGGACTCGAGATATTCCCGGGCTACTAGAGCGTGTCTCTAAGTAGGTTGCACCCAGCTGTCCTAGTACATCCTATTACTAGGCGTAGTGCCCTCTTGTTATTCATGATGTAACAAACTTGAGCTAAGTTAGATAACTTTTGGAACCTCATGTTATGCTATGAACATAATATGATAGTTAGCTAGGTTAACAACGGAAATGAATTAATAAAGACGGCGTTGCTTTTATTTCTTTACGAGATCATAGTTATACGATCTTCTACGCTTAGCATCGAGTACTTTCGTACTTACCCCGTTACGCTGTGTTTGTCTTCCCCTTTCCCCAAAGAAGATGAACAGTTGCTACGGTTGACGAGTTCTTTGATGATGAAGTTTGAGATGAAGCTTTTGAAGACTTAGTTCTTTTAGTTGTTTCTTTCTTAAAACAATTGTTTCACGCTTGAACAATGTTGTCCTTCTTTTTGGTTTAGCTTTTTTTTGAGATCTTTTGGGATTTGGATGTTGGATGATTAGTTCTCTTTATTGGATTTAGTTTTTTCACAGCATTGAAAACCGTGTGTTCGATCTTTTGTTTTTCCCGAGTCGCTTTATCTTCCGCTGCTTTGTTCTTTCGATGTATGACGTAAGGCTTACATATATTATTGAATTTATTTGATAATATTTGTGCCGAGCGCTCTTTCCGGATAAGGACTCGGTGTCCGGGAATGGGGCGTTACAGTTGGTATTAGAGTGAAAGGTTTTCCTTGCTGTGTAGGACTTGATTTCTTCTTTAAGATAAGTTTTAGAGCTTTAGTAACCCTCTCTTTCTTGGTAAATGTAATGGTTCTTACTAGATGAGGAGCTAATACGAATAACACGGGGCGGCTAACACCCGCATTTCGGGTAGCACGGAGCGGTGATTCACCGAGGTTGTGATTCCGAGAAGGAGAATAAGTGGACTAGCTACCCAGGGCCCTGCTGGTAGCTTCCCAAGTTAACACCCCGCTTGTGAGCAACATCCTCAAGTGGGGTGAATCAGTGACCGTACATTGTCACCAGAGGTAGAGTGGAACAAGGGGGTCCTTCACGGTTTAACACCCGCGTACCGGTTACTACTTCAGCTCCAAGGACCACGAGTTGGACCGGGTTGGGACTTTCTCATCCACCGGCTAGTCAGTTTTTCAGTTATCCACGTGTATCGACGCTTCCTTCGCGACCACGAAGTTTTACATCGCAACCGACGGTTCTACCTCCACCACCGCCTCAGGTCGGATTCGTCAGAGCACCTGGCTACACCCATCCCCAACGTAACTATCGAGATCGAATGCCCCACCAAAGGCAAAGCAACAAGACAAAACATCATCGGTTTGGGGTTTGGCGATGACTCAAATGGATTGGTATGAGAAGATGAAGAAACATAGGGTGCGAGAGTTCTTTGGCAATGTCGAACCAACAAAGCCAGCAGACCTATTGATTCATGGGTTTGAGAAGGCGTGCGTGCAAATATGAAAGCTCCGAATCTGAGTGGGCTCATTAAGCATATCCTTGTTGGCGTGGAATGCGTAAAGTTGGATGGAAGCATATGAGCAAGTTAATCCAAGGATCACGGATTGGGCGTTGTTCAAGGATCTGTTTCTACAAGGAATACTTTCCAAGGACAAAGACGGAATGCGAAAGCTAATGAGTTCCCGAGTTTGAAACAAGGGAGATATACTACAAGAACTCAAGATTCTGTAGTTCCATGAGTTGGGCAGATTCTACCCCGAGATCATGAAAAGTGAAGAGAAAAAGATTGATAAATTCATGGAAGGATTGTCACACGAGGTGGCGGCGGGCATGCTAGAGATAGACCTACGAGCATGGCAAGCATCATGGATAGAGCTTTGATTGCGGAGAGATTTGCCAAGAGATGACGCGGTTGTAGTTGGAGATAAGAGGTCTTTCTCAAATTTTCAAGGAAGTAATAGAGGAGCACCGCAACAGTAATGTTAAGAGGACATGAAATCCGCTCACGAAGAGTTCAAAGAAGTGGAACGCCATCGCTTGTGCTAAGTGTAACAAGACACACACAGAGAGTGCATGGTAGGTAGCGTGAGTTGTTTCCACTGTGGGGATGTGGGACATTACTCAGAGTGTGTCCTAAGAAGCCTCTCTCAAAGGTAATCAGGTAGGAGGACGAGGTAACCAGTAGGGTAATCGACTACTGCAGTAGCGCACTGGGCCGTGTCTTCAGCAGCAGATGCAGAACCGGAAGAGTTAGATGACCTTGTGGTGACAGTGTACTTTTCAAGTTGTTTGTGTTTATTATAAATATTTAATATGATATAGCGCATATGATATTACATATTTATACTTAAATTGATTCACTTGTTAGGTACCATAATCATAGATAATCTAGCGATTTATTCACTGCTTGATACTGGAGCTTCAGTGACTTTTGTTTCCTCTAAGATAGCTAAGAAGTTGAACCTACCTCTTAAGGAATTGGAGAGACCTTTGAGTATAACCACACCTTTGGGCGAGTCACTAGATGTGCTCGTGTCACACCCTGTTGATATTAGAGTTGGGACTTACAAGTGCCAGATGCTTTGACGGTGTTGGATTTCTGGTTTCGATGTTATCCTGGTATGGATCAAGTTGTCCAAGAATTACGCTCTACTTGGATTGTAGAGGTAAGAGGGTGATCTTTAAGGCCCCAGGAAAATCACCTAAGACGTTTCAGGTAACGATACAAGCCTAGTAAGTGTCGTTATCCGATTATCTCGGCGGTTAAAGCCTTAAAAGCTTTGAAGAGAGTTGCTGTGGTTTCGTTGTTTATGCTTTAGATAAGGAAAAGCATAGGCCCGAGTTAGAGAGACTCGTAGTTAAGGACTTTCCCAAGTTTTCGGAAGATTTTCCAGACATATGCCTGATAGGGCCATAGAGTTCGAGATCGAATTGATTGCAGGAGCATCACCGTGGCTAAAGCACCTTATAGGATGGCACCAAATGAGTTGAAAGAGTTGAAAACTCCACCAAGGAGATGCTAGAGAAAAACATCATCCAGCCAAGTACATCACCGTGGGAGCACCGGTCTTGTTTGTGAAGAAGAAAGATGGGAGTATGCGCTTGTGCATCGACTCTGAGAGAGCTGAATAAACCGACAATCAAGAATAAGTATCCTTTACCAAGGATTGATGATCTGTTCGATCGGTTGCAAGGTAAGAAGGTGTTCTCTAAGATTGATCTTAGGTCCGGTTATCATCGCTTGAAGATCAAGGTGTTAGATATACCTAAGATAAATTTCATCGATTAGATATGGACATTATGAGTTTTTGGTCATGCCGCTTGGACTCACTAATGCTCCATCGAAATTCATGGACTTGATGCAAAGAGTTTTCATGCCTTATCTCGATAAGTTTGTGATAGTTTTCATAGACGATATCTTGGTGTACTCTAAGGATGAGGAAGAGCATGAAGAACACTAAGGATAGTTCTACTGACCTTAAAGGAGAACAAACCGTATGCCAAGTTTTTAAGTGCGAGTTTTGGTTGAACCAGGTTAGTTTTCTTGGGCATATAATTTTGGAGAAGGCATTAAGGTGGATCCAAAGAAAGATAGAATCTGCTTCTAAGTGGCCTAGATCGACGCCGAATGTGAGATAAGAAGTTTCTTGGGTTTAGCCGGGTACTACCGGAAGTTTGTAAAGGATTTCTAAGATAGATAGCACACCTCTCTCACGAGGCTTACTCAAAAGAACGTTAAGTATGAGTGGACCAGTGAATGTGAGGAAGCTTTTCAGACTTTGAAAGAAAAGTTGACCACAACACCTGTGGCAGCATTACTAAGTTTTTGGTAACCTATGATGTATACACGGATGCATCGGGTCAAGGTTTGGGTTGTGTTTTGATGCAATCAGAAAGGTAATTGCTTATGCATCTAGGCAATTGAAGGCATGAGAAGAATTACCTACACACGACTTGGAGTTGAGTTGCATGAGTGGTATTTGCTCAAGCTTTGGAGACACTATTTGTATGGTGTCAAGGCAAGGATCTTCATGGATCATAAGAGTCTTAAGTTTTTCTTTACTCAGAAAATCAAACATGACAAAAGAAGATGGTTGGAGTTCGTGAAAGATTACGACTTGGACATTCAATACCATCCGGTAAAGCGAATTGTAACGCCCGCTTCCGGACACCGAGTCCTTATCCGGAAGAGCGCCGCACATATATTATCAAATAAAACTCAATAATACATGCAAGCCTTACGTCATCCATCAAAAAAATCAAACGACGCGGAAGATAAAACAACTCAACAACCCGGGAAACCAAACGATCGAAACATACGGTAATCAATGTCCGTGAAGAAAAACTAAATCCAAAAAAGATCTAAACATCCGTAATTCAATCCAAAAGATCTCAAAGGTAACTAAACTAAAAGAAAGAACAACATTGTTCAAAGAAGGAAACAACTGCTTATGAAAAGAAAACATCTAAACGATCTAAGCCTTCAAACTCCAACTCAAACGTCCTCGCTATCAAAGAACTCATCATAACCAACCACTGCTCATCTTCTTTGGGGAAAGGGAAAGACAAAGATAACGAACGGGTAAGTACAAAAGTACTCGAACGAACGGTAAGATCGTGATAACTATGCCTCATAAAGAAATAAAAGCAATACCGCCTTTTATTAATTCATTTTCCGTTATTAGCCCTAACTATCTATCACATTATGTTCATTGCATAACATGAGGTTCCAAGGGTATCTATCTTAGCTCAAGTTTGTTACATCATGAATAACAAGGGCACTACGCCTAGTAATAGGATGTACTAGGACAATCGGTGCAACCTACTTAGAGACT
>JAOBSW010001070.1:82500-85827 GCA_026214975.1 Gentiana macrophylla | reverse complement strand
TATCTACACGTTGGGGCGTAAGAAATATAAGCTAACATTGCGCGTTGCGGTTGATCTTTCCTCGATTTAAGCGTAGGTTTTCTACGTTTGAAGCGCGCGAGTTTTCCGTTTAAGCGTGAATGAAACTACGTTTAAGCGGAGAAATCAAGGAGATATTTTGAAAATTAGCTAAATACTATAGCGTAATAAAATCTACGCGTTTAAGCGTAGGTTTTATTCACGTTGGAACGGCGTAGATTTTTCACGTTTGGCGAGTGGTAGATGGTATTAATGTTGTTGTAAGGTGCTTGTTGAATATACACACCACATTAGCGAGATTTTCTCATTCCTTCAAAGGATTTGAATCTAATATCAATTTTGTGCTCACTTAACTTCATCTTTCAAGTACTATTTCTTCATCATTCAAGTGCTAAAATAGGTGAATTATTGCTATACTTATTTATCTTAATTTAAGTTGCTCAATGATAGTGTATGTTATTTATATTTGTAGTAATCATATGTCTAAAACTTAAGCTTGTGTGTTTTAAGTAGGTTGTTTTATGTAATATACTTACTTAAGTAGTGTGTTTTAAGTATTTTCTTAGGGTTTTAATTACTAGGTTTTGAGTGTAATTAATGATATTTATTTAACGAGAAATTTGTGTTTTGAGTAGTGATTATGTTATTTATATTGTAGGAAATGATATGTATTTATACGAAATGTGTGTTTTAGAAGTAGGTTGTTTATGTAATTTATATACATCCCAGAAACGATAGTGTTATAATTTTTGATTTGATAATGTAGTTGTAATTTATGAAAGTGTAATAGAAATAAATATCATGTTTACCATTTTTTGGAAACAATCCTTTTTAAGTTGATAATGATTTAGTTGATCACCGACTTGAATCGTTTTTGTTTTTGTTTTAAGCGATAATGTAACACTTATGATTGTTGTCACCGTTCAGCGGAGAATTCACGATATGATCCCTATCCCCATAACCCGGTGGAATTATGTAAATGGATCGATGTTCTCCGTTATTTGTCCCAAGAAAATAAGTTGAGATCGTTATTGGATAAAAGTGTATTTGAGGCTTGGTATTGATCGGTTACGATTCAAGCTCAACCTAAAAGCTTTGTTTACTTCTACGAGTAGTGTGGGAAATATACCACTGATGATATCTTAGATGGCTGACACCTTAAATGGTTGCATCGAGCGGCCTATGGCGATGGGAATGTAATTTTTGTGTGAATCGACGAACTCGATGGAGGCAAGACAATGAACCGATAAATGAGGAGGATGATCGTGGCATTGATTTAAATGAGGAGGATGATGGCATTGATTTAAATAGAAGATTACAATACTCCGATTACGGTGTGGAAATTTCACTTCTCGCGGTACAAGAACTTGCTTCTGGATCCAGATTTTAATCCGTTCGAGCAACAAATATGGATGTAGTGGGTATGAAAACAATGTTGCTTACCTGAAAGGCTTGAGTGAAGCTTGGACCAACGTTTGGTATCAGCAGACCAGACCAGAGTCATAATCTTGTCAAATCATCCTTCTAAGTAATTATTAATATTGTCATAAACGATAACCACGCAATCGTTTGATTATCCTCTAACCAACCTTCAAGTAATTACGTGTTCCGCTTTGGCGTCCAGCTGACCCGTATAATATGTTTGGTGGATCGGTAACTAGTTTTTTATTCTCCCGTTTGCACCTCATATACAAACCCGATCAAACCCGTGAGAGATGACAACAATAATCGAGTGCACATGCTAGAACGAAAGCGTGCGAGAAAGATTATTAAGTAGATTTATTTGAAGATGATGATTTACGAGTGTTTATCCTGTCATTACATATAGATACGTAAGGCAGGTGTTCATTGGGAAAAATCACGATTCAAAGAAGATTTTAATTTGAAAATAAAATGCGTATGCGGTTGCGAACAATTTTAGGATAGGATTAACGTTGGTGGACACACGTTGCTTGTATTACAAATAAATCTTAACGATACATACAAATATGGCATGGGTGTGAAAACGGGTGAAGGTGAATCTGAGATGTCACACGCACATTTGAGATCACAACGTTGAATGATGCTCCATACTTGTTGCCTCGAGAAACGCGGATAATGACAATCGCACAAGCAAACACCCACTATTGTTATTGCGAGTTCGCTAAGTTTTAAAAATGGAAGAACTCGGGCAATGAGTATAAGCCCAGAGATAAATTATGGAGGACATGCTCACAACTTCTTACAAAGGTGTACAGCTTGACTTATGACCAAGCATACCGAGCTCACGGTGATGATGAGAATGATGGTGAGGGCGTTCACCGACGGTGATGTTACAACCAATGCCGTGATTTACATGGGATGAGTGCGTAATGCCAATGAAGTGGACCTATATTGACTTCTCAGCCTTTGATAACTGGAAGGTTCGATAGCTTGTTTCATGTCTTTGGGAGCAAGCCGTCGGGGTTCAAGTATTGTCGACCTATTTTGTGTGTGGACGCAACTCATCTCGAAACCCGCTTCTCCGGACAACTATTTATTGTTGTTGCCGTCGGGCCGGGTAGATGCCGATGACCACCATTCCAGTAGCCTTCGGTATTGCTGAAAAAGAATGCAACGATTCACCGGGGTATTTCGTATGAGACATTTGAGGGTGGCCATTGGAGGTATCCATGATGAAAACTTGAGCTTTATTTACGACACACACGTGCTATTAGAATGCGTTGGTCGAGTATTTCCGATGCATATCATGGTGTTTGCTATCATCATTTAAAAGGCAATCGACCAAAAATGGAAAGATCACGGTTTTTGTGAAGATACATTCTATCAAACAGCCCAGTGCATTCTCTCGGAGGCGAATTTCTCCGAAAGTTCGCTCTGATTAAGTGCACAATGTCTTGGCGCATATAAACAATTCTGAAGAAATAGGTGTTGTTGACGCTGGCGCGTGCCAAATTTCCCGGGAAAAGATACGCTTTAATGACAAACAATTACGCCTGAAAGTTTCAACCAGGCGATTAGAGGAGCTCTGGCCGCTGGCCTGTTCAGCCTCTTGAATTCTTTCAGTGGTTACACCGCAGAGATGGTATAATGATGTGACGGCGTATAGCGCTTGATTGTGCGACTATGCGCAGGCATCGCAGAGATCGATGAAATAAAGGGTCAATATTACCGCTGTAAGCGAAGTCTGTGTTAAGCTCGTTAACCCCTGGCGAATTTGAGATTCATGTGAAATAACTTGCTCTGGGTGGTAAATCAAAGAGAGCGGAAGTTGTTATTGTGGTTATTTTAAAATGGAAATACCGTGTCTACGCATGCTATAAATGTACT